>JAOWAN010032429.1:0-18129 GCA_028566635.1 Lobelia cardinalis | reverse complement strand
CCATGTGCCTAAACACACGGTATAATCTGCCCTCACCCCCACACAAACTGCCCCCCTTCAGCCCTCTCTCTCACACTCTTTTCAACACACACACAAATAAAATGTACGGTATAATTCACCAACCGTCCACATCGGTCTGATACATATCCCCTTTCCCACCCTCTTTTTTAACGGGGTGTTTTCTTAGAAATTTATTCCCAAATTACTGTTACGGATGTCCCATCATCCGCTTTCTTTTATAATTTATAATATAGATACTTGATAGCTACTTCACTCCTACGTAGATTTGATGTGAACCTTATTTTCAGCCTAAAAAAACACAAATAACATGATTTTGTTTTTGATTTTCGGTTGAAGAAAATACCAATTTTATCCCTGAACTATTTGCATCAAAGTGCCACTTCAGCCTATTTATATTTACAATCCTCGTCAATTTTGGTTAGTGGAAATCTGAGTCTAAATTAAAAAGGTTAGGCATTAGATCAATCCAAACAATAGAGTGGAAACTATAAACAAAGGCACTAGAAACAGTTTATCGCCTGGAAATTTCAAGTTAAAATCACCAATAAATGATTGGAAACATTTTTCAATAGAAGCTTCACCATAAACATAAGACCATGCCATCGCTGTTAAAATACTTCACAGTTAGACGTAAACATATCACCACTGTGATCATTTCTAATAGCAGTTTAAAAAATATCACCTCACCACTGTGAGCACAGTACATCCATTTCAAGGCATATCACAGCACCAAAATACATAAACTCAATAACAGTTTCAAAAATATCTCATTCTCCGACTTTAAAGTTTAAACTACCTCAGCCTCCATCATCACAAGTGTAGGATCCTTGAATTACTGATATTGGACTGGTTGCATCGTGGTGTTCTTTTCTCCTGTTGATGCAATTATTAAACATGTAAGATGCAAAATGATAAAAGGAATACTAAAAAATATAAAAATAACATGAGATGGAGAGATGGTGATATTACCTTTGGAACTAGCTGAGATGGACCTTTGGCTTTCTTTTTCACCTTGTTTCTCGATTTGGTATATCTATTCTCAGTCACATTTGAAGGTGTTGCTTCTGTTCTTGCTTGAGATGATGTTTTTATCTCCTTTCCTGGTTTTGCAGGTTTGCTAGTTCCCTATGCTTGTTAGCCTTCTTTCCCAGTAGCTTCCTTAGTCTTGCTGCATCCTCTTTTATTATGCCCTCTTTCTTAGCAGAAAGTGCGAGTCATTATCCTTCCTTCCCTACTCCTCTTCTTAGGATCTTGTTTCTTTTTCTTAGCCTCTTCACTTGGTTCCTTGATTCTCTTTTGCTTGGGCCTATCAAGCATTCTCTTCCTATCAGGTACAGGACGCAGTGGCTCTTTTCCTGTTTTCTTCCACGGATTCTCACCAACAACTGGCTCCTGGCTCCAACAGATGTGCATAAGCCTTCAAAAAGGTATCCCTCTTATACCAATGCGCAATGTAATCCTCTGGATCATGTCCCAACCTATAAATGGCTGCGTGATAATTGGCCTCGCCGATTGAGAGTGATTGCCATAGCATGTGAGCAAGTGATACCAATCCCATCTCCTACATGTACAGGTTTTCCTTCTCAATGTCTACAATAAACCCCTCCTTAATCACTTAATGTATGTCCCCTCAAACTTGGTTCCACCATTGTATACCACATCCCAGATTCTCACATCGTCCTTGTCAGCCTCCAACTTCTTAATTCTAGGGCATATCACTATGATGCATGACCATTCATTCCCTACTCTTTAACTATTCTCTTCATCATCTCAACTCTGATATCCTCTAGCATATGAATTATCGGTTTAGCCCAAGCCACAATAGTGCGATCAAAAGCCTCAGGCCATATGAATCAGCAGTTTTTCCCTAGCCCCAACTGTATACCCGGGACCCCATCATTCTCAAGAACTAGCGAAAAGCAAAAGTAGGTACCGCCTGCATCCTACACAAACAGAAGCGGCAGACTCTAAAGAAATACTATTATCGTGTCAAATTTCTCCACTTATCTTTCAAGTCAACCTGAAAATACAAAGTTTTGTTATATAGTACGGTGCCAACGACTGTCAAGTATCAATGGAAGCAGAGTTCTCAAAATAGTTAGTGCCTGCTTACTTCAGTTCTTTCTTCGAATATGTCAGGGTACATATTTAAGATGAGCTTCCAGTTTCCTTTACCATACCTTCAAAAATAGCATACATTAATGTCTGTAATTACTTGGTCATGAACGCTTAATATAAACTATTGGCTTAAATGATATAGAAAATAAATCCAGTGTAAAGAAGACAACAACTGTCTTTGGGTGGTGGAACATGATGATGTAAAGCGTTCTCTAAAACACTGTGTCTTTGGGTGATGGAACATGATGATGTAAAGCGTTCTCTAAAACATAGTGTCTCATGATGTAAAGCGTTCTCTACCACTGATGTGA
Organism: Lobelia cardinalis; assembly: GCA_028566635.1. Lineage (NCBI taxonomy): Eukaryota > Viridiplantae > Streptophyta > Magnoliopsida > Asterales > Campanulaceae > Lobelia > Lobelia cardinalis. Next base: position 15,679 of record JAOWAN010032429.1, on the reverse strand, counting down.
CAAAATGACGAGTAGAAAGTTTCAATTTAAATGCATGGAACAATGTCATTATAATTGGTCCCATCAAATATAACAAGAAAACTGTTGAGTTTTAAAAAGTATTCACATACTTCTGCACCCCTGTCCGCAAAGTGTCTTCCTCGAGGGTACTCCATCTCTTATGTTTACGCCTCTTCGATACATTAGTGACTTCATCCTTCTTCAAGTGCGGTACAGCTCTCTCATTTGGACTGGGTAAACAAGGTCCTCTAGCCGATGCTTCAGCAGAAGAGTCAAATGAGTCGTCCCACTGTAAAGACATCATAATTCAAAATGCATATCTAAGCTAATATCTAGAAAAGTATCAACGAGAATATTAAAAAAGCAGCACAGCAAATTGCAAAACAAATACCCATTGTAAATCTAACTTTTTTTTTCCTCTGGCTCTTCGGGCATCCTGACTGAATTAAGCGAAGTGATTCCTACTGCAATGATCCTTCTTGATATTAAATTCAAAATTGACTCTGTACTAATGTTTTTCCCTAGAAATTTACATGTCTCACTGTTTCTGTTCGTATACTGTAAAGTTTGGTAATCATAAAGAAGGGGTTTTCAAAGTTGGACGATCAAAATTATTATCACCATTCTATCTTGTAATCAAACTGATAATGTTTATCTTTTTGCACTAAAAATATTTCATCTGCCCCATAAAGATTTCCCGCTTTGGCTATTTTGGTCCACCTTATTATACTAACTTTGACAATCAGTTTTATATATTTAATTATTCTTATAATAACTAGACTGTTTTAAAATAAAACATAATATATATATATATATATATATATATATATAAAGCAAAAGATAATTTGATATTGCATTTCTTGACTTTTCTATAAGTAAATAGGAACATTTCCCTTGGATGGAGGGAGAAATTGATTGATTTATCTTCCTGTGACTACAGACTAGAGCAGAATCCCCATTCTGCAAATTTCAATCCAAATAATCAAGTCAATGAAAAGAAAATTTGGTTTCAAAAGACATCCTCAACTGATGTAATTCAATTGTTTTTCAGTTCATCATTTTACTAGGTACTCACATATAGCCAAACTTAATTTCAAGAAAAAAGGTAGCTGAAGCTACACAAAATAGATCCTAGACCATTAAGCAGAAAGAGGATTCAAGTTTCTTTTCCAAGTTCCACGGCCACTATTTCACATGCACCACGGATCCATCATCATTTGAGGGGAGAAAGAGAAAATGTGGATTGTGGTAGTGGAGGTGGAGGTGGAGGTGGAGGTGGAGGTGGAGGCAAGTGGTTAAGTAAAATAGTGCGGACGGATAATGACGAATGTGCATACACTGAAATTTTCTATATCCTTACTTCACTTGGGGCAATATGATTAATGTCTCACGCTACAAGTAGATAACTAAGTAAACCCACACTAAAGCCACTTCAAGCTTATCACATAATACATGAGCACTTGTCACCAAATCACAGGCTTGCCAATTAGCATACAATAACTGCTACAGCCGTCTTGATGAGAGATCGCTTGAGTCGACCAAGGCGACCAGGTTGCAGGGACCAGTGACGCGAGCTCGAGCCAAGAAACTGCTAAATGGGTTCTCACAACTGATTGCGAGCTATCAATGGGACAGTTTAGGCGAGGAAGTGCCGGGAAAGTTAAGCTCGCTATGTTTGGTCGACGGGACGCGAGGACAGGCGAGCTTGGAAGAGGTCGCGACTTAGGAGGGTGAGCACAAGCTTCCTCGGCATGTTCGGCAGCAGCAAGCCTTTTCCTTTTCTGATTTGGTTTTCCATCGCTGGATAAAGTGTTAGTTTCCAAGTTGGATCCTTAGTTAATATGTTTCCTATTTGGTTTTCTAATTTAGAAGTTGTTTCTTATTTGATTTCCTAGTTTCTAAATTGTAATTCTTTTCTTATTAGGATTTCCTACTTAGTAGTTTTCCTATTTCATAGTTAGTTTAGGATTATAATCTTGTAGCCTATATAAAGACCTTCATTGTATTCAAACTCAAAATTCAGTTTTGAGTTTGAGATTAATTGAAAGCTTTTGCTTTGTTTCGAAAATTCTCTTTGTGAGATTTTCTTTATTCCGAATTCTTTGTTCTTGAATTTTGTTCTTGAACAATTAATTCCCCTATTGAGTTCTTAGGATAATTGCGTCCTAGGGGTTTAATAGCACCCATCTATTTTATCTTCTCAGTTCTTCAATCAATTGCGATTGTTGGGTTGATTAGCGATCCACCTTCCTTACCAATTAACGTTCCTAGGGTTTCCGCACTTGAAAGGGGTTTTGATCTTCCTTTGATCAAGGTTCCTCTCATTACGTCTCTTTACTTGAAACAAAATGAAGGCCTTCTTTTCCAAAAATAAGTAAACTCGCAAATTACAACAAATTTCCATGTATGCTATCTTGGATTATTCCAAAGGATATCTATAAGCACTCCTTGACAGAAAAAACATCAGATCCGTTTACAAATATCGGGTGACTTGAGCTTACAAGACTTCCGTGACAAACCGACAATGGTACAATTGAGTCCTAAAGAATACCCCAAAGAAGCTAACGGTGAATAATGAAAAGGGAAAATCACACTTAACCCCCATATGGTATCATGAGTTTACGGATCTACCATTATGATAATTTACCCGACAGAAAACCCTCCTTTGGTATCTAATTTTGGGCTTAACCCATCAAAATTGGATTCAATTCGTTTTAAGGATAAATTTTAATGTTTACTTAATATTTACCATAATTACTATTCACTCAATCTGCAAAAATTAAAAAAAAAACCTATCCCTTGTCCGGATGAACAAAGACCCACGCCTCTCATTCTCCTATTCTTCTTCCTTAATGCCACCTACCCAAACCCACCCCCATCTTCCTATTATTCTTTGAGAGATCGACCGTGAAAATGGTTTAATGATGGCTACTTCCTTCTGTTGGTGCGGAGCTTTGTTCATGGGTGGGTCTCATGATCTCATCTGCTTGATCTGCGCAAGTGCCTGAGAAGAACGAAAAGTTAGAAGATTGTTGATGGACCTTCATGGTTACCTGGTGAGTCGACTAGAAGATGGAAAAGGAGAATCTTCTTTCTCAGAGAAAGCGATAAATAGAGAAGTGATTTTTTGGCGAAGTTCATTAGGGTCGGCGCCGAGATACAAAGGGTCAGAGAGTTCTCTAATGCATCGGGGTCTGTTTCTATTACCCCCACTGCAAGAACAACTCTGTTTCTTGCTATTTCCTTCCTCTCTAACTCTTCTCCATCTCTCCGCAATTAACTAAATATCTTGAAATTACCAGATCCACCTATGATTTTCTCAACTAGAATCTGTATCTTTTGGCTTTAGATTAGGTTTGGGTAGAAGAGCTGTGTGGGATAGAGAGAGAGAGACAGAAAAACGGAAATGGGTTGCTGGGTTATGGCTGAGGAATATAGGTTTAAGGAAAATAAAATTAGAATTTATGATTGGATAATGGTGTGTGGCGGTGGTGCGGCAGTGAGGTCTGTAATGAGGTAAACAGGGGTTGAAGCTTTAAGGAGATGGGAGGGGAGGGAGGGGTGGCGGCTGGCGTAGTTACATACAAAGGGGGATGTAACGGCAGCGGCGGCGTTGGGGGGGGGGTTGTACGGCGGAATGCAGAATTCTATGATGATCCATTATTGGGGGGATGGATTACTAGAAATGAGGGTGGTGGGGGAATGTTCCATGTAGGAGAATTGGGAAGGAGGGAGGCATGGAAAGTGGGTGAAGGGTGTCGGGCGATTGGGGTAAGGGACGCTTTTCATTAATGACTTAATTAAGGTAGGATATTTATTAATAACTTAATTACGTTACAATTTTTTTAGGCCAATTAAGGATGAGTTATTCTTTCTTAAGGATTTAATTAAGGTAGAATTTTTATTAATGATTTAATTAAGATAGGATTTAAGGCCAATTAACCAATTTGGGCGGGTCATTCAAAATTGGATAGGAAAGGGGGATTTGCTGCCGCTTATTTTTTCTTTAGGTTAGATCCATAAACCCATGATACCACAAGGGGGTTTAGTGCAACTTGCCCTAGTGAAAAAGACTTTTATGGCCTGTTTGGTTGGAGGAGCGGAAAATAGGAGAGGTGAAAAATAGGAGTGTTCAATTTTCAAACCCCAGGGGGTAGAAAATGCTTTTCCCTCCGGTTGTACGGTTGATCAAGGGAAAAGTGAGGAGTTTTATTTTCACTTGTTTGGCATGAAATGTAGGAAGGAAAGAAAAGAATTGAAAAAGGGATAACAACCTTTAATTCTTCCCTCCACTTTTCATCCCAATTTTGGGGGGTAAATATTTAACAAATAATAGGTGTTTCCATTTCTCTCCACTTCATCCTCCCTCACATTTACCCTCCTACCAAACAAATGAAAATGAATGCACCCCTCCCATTTTCCCTCCTCATTTTCTACCCCTCCTATTTCCCCTCCAACCAAACACAACATCACACTAATAAAGGATAATCGAACATTTCGTTGTTGCGATAAGGAAGTCCGCAGACACTCGGTTACTCCTACATTTTGAACAGAAGTAACTGGACTCAACTAGATATCATGCACAAAGCCATGCTGCACATGGAAATGAACACCTGGCAGAGTACAAAATTACAAATATGCCACAGCAACCCAGTAATAACACAGTAACAACCTAAGAACCACAAAATTCCTCTAATAATGAGAAGAGTAAATACACGTATATATTCTGCTACAAACCAATACTATACAAACCACTTTTTCGTACAAACCTTGAGAACCAATTACATCTTAGTACATTTTTGTTGTATGTTAGTTACATGTCTGTATTTTGTAAAATAAAGATCCAACAAAAAAAAATTTAAGAAAAGCAACTAAGACAAAATACTAAGATTCAACATGTTCGTAAATATACAGCAAAATAGCAAAGATACGATAAATTAATGAAGATAAACAAAAATGTAATAAGATACAACCAAAAAAACTAAGATACAACAAAATTAACGAAGATACAACAAAAATGTATTGAGATAGAATAGGTTTGCACGTTTGTACTATATTTGTGGTTTCCTATATATATGGTATAAGGAAGGGAAGTCTTTTTTATGAACACGGTTTTCGACGTAACTCAAGTTGCTAGACAAGCTGCAGATTGACTCTTCCGGGTTGACAAGACTGACAACTCCAGATGATTTGCTAGAAAAAAGGACAGGGGAGTTCTGTGAACATTGGGGTAGACTGACAGAACTCTTGTAGTTGTTCCTCTCTTTCCTTTTTTTTTTCTTTTTCTTATAAGATAAGTGTTGCATTTTGGTAGGATATTGAATGATGGAGGATAAAGTGTGGCAAGTTGAAGACACACGCTTTATGCCTACGAAGGATGTTTATTTTTAGTCATTTAGAATATTATTTTTCATCTATTTTAACGTATATCATTTTTATATTTAATTTATGAAATTCAACTTATTATTATAAGGTAATAATTTAACCTCTACTCTTAAAATTTTAATTCAAATTGAAATAAACAAATATTAATAATATAGTATATTGACATCATTTTGACATGATATATTTAGAAGGGAGTTTGGTTTACCTATTTGTAAATTATTACTATTGTTTCATGAATAATGAAATGTTTCAATAGTTTCATATAGATATAACTCTTAATATATCTATATGAATAGTAACTATGCCTCTATCTCAGCCTTCTATCGTTAAAATTTCTTCATCTATAAATTTTGAAAAAAAACTATTATATATATGTAAAAATTAAATTTATAAAAAAAATGAATATAAAAGTTTGATTATATTTTTAAAATTGTGAATAAAAAATAAAAAGAATAAAAATACAAAAAATATATAAAATTAAGATATAAAATATTTTCTTTTTTCGAATGTCGTACCGTGTCCTCGGACACGGGCTTACACTAGTACATATATATATATACTCCCTCTGTACGGGGAGTCCATGTTTCAAAGTTAAACTTTTTATTTTGTACTTTTAGCACTTTATATTTTTACAAATCATACTAAAAGTATAACTTATTTTCTACAATATGTGATGGAATTATCATCTTTTGAATATGAACAAAAATATTTGGGAAAAAAATAATCTAGAATGATTTTTGAGAGTGGACTCTTTGAGTAAAACGTCCCAAAATGGAATAGTGGACCATTCGCCCGGGATGGAAGAATAGCAAATAATCAACACCATTGACATTCAACCTATCATTCAGGCAGACTATAAACCAATCAACACCATTGACGTTCAACCTATCATTCAAGCAGACTATAAACCAATCAACCAAATCCTAGAAACTTACAAAACAAGCAGAATATAAAAGTAGGAATTCCACATTGATGACTAAAAGCATTTGAAAATCCATCAGAAGAGTAACTAGCCAACCATGAAAGTTACCTCAACAGTTCGTGCAGTATGATTTCTGGCCATCAAACTGGGCTTTGGCCCATTATTTTGAGCCCTGCAGCAACCATCACCAAGATCTCTACCATTGGCTAGAACAGCGTCAGCACTCTGATCAATGGATGGACTCGGAGCACCAACATCTACCCTATTATGACTACCTACTGCAGGCTCATGAACCAAATTTTCTCTAGCCATGTCGGATATTACAGTCTCAGCCAGGCGCAATGCATCAGGGAGAGGGTCCTTCACCACTGCACGTAGTTCCAGTGAACTGGATTCAAGTGCTTTCTGTACTCTGTTTACTTCTGGGGTAGGAATACAAAGATATCTGTCACGTGATGCCTCAGGAACCAATTTATCAGTATCAGCAATCTTAACTCCTCTGGAAGAAGACATTGGTCCTCTAGGTCGTTTCCTAGCAATATGCGTCTGCCTGTGCAACGCATTTCCCTTGTGTGTTTCTACAAGAAGATAACCATCAACCACTTAGCATTGAAAATATACGTGCAAAACCAAAAGCACACAAAAGACCCAAGTAAGATCCTAGGTGACTAGGTCACGATTTCATCCACACTTGAGCAAAAATGATAATGCCTACTAAATGACTGAGGGGAGGTCAAGACGCAAATCAATGTTACGTAAAGTGTAGAAGCAGATAGGAGAGGGGAAAAAAATCCACACACACATACATGCACATGAACAGAGATATATTCTCCGAAACTCCAATTCACTTCCCATCGATAGGGATGGCAGAAAGTAAAGCAATGCAAGTACGAGAATTATGAATGTTTCATATGTATCAAAATCACCCACCACACCTAACAATAGGCAATTCATATCATCATCACATTAACAACCTCAAGGTGGCCCCACAAAATGATTAATGGGAAGATAGAGGCTCCTTGTGGAATTTTCTATAATGCCTCACATTCACCATGAAGTTTATAGCATGGAACGCTTAGGGTATGAAACCGACAGATGCAGCTACAGCTATGGCTGCAAATCAATTTAAAGGGGCCACATGTCTACCTTGGCTCAATATTTGAAGATAACTGATCCAACAAACAATTGTGGTCACTAAGTCTAATTATTTTGCATTATGACACCCCCAATTAAGTACTTTAATAGGGAAAAATGCAGCAATAACTCTCCAACTGCATTGGGCAAGAAAACCAAATAAAAACCTTACCTCTAGCATAAATCAAATTTATCTTGATTTGACTATCAATACAACCTCAATTAATGTGAGCACTAAATTATTTCTAATGCAGAAGTTCTCTTTTTTTTCTTTCTGGACAACAAGTAAAGACAGTGCGTTTCAAAAAATAGATTTCCATACAACAGAACAAATATAAATAGAGTTGCAGTACCTGCTGCTTCAACAATCAGTAATATCACCGACTCAACCATCGGTAAACACACAAACGAGGTTATTCAGTTGCACATTATCGCCACCAAGGAAGCCCACCTTTCTAGAATGTATACAGACTATACAGTATGAAGAAACTACATCACTTTTTACAAAAGTTAAACTGCGTATAACCTAGAAATAGAATGATGCAACCGAAACATGTAGATAGAATTCACGATGAGAGAAGCAGTTAGGTATCAGTCAACTGATCAATGCCAAAAGATATACCATGAAGCTGAAAACTTGGGGTGAGAACTGCGGAAAGCCCTGATGGGAGAAGAATAAAGAGTGGTCCTCGAATCTATGGTGGAATGAAGAATAGGCGAAACCTTGTGAGATAAAACAGAAGCCCCGACCACAATAGGCACTAATATGATCCAGTAGATGAACAGCAGTCGCAGCCGGGTGAAATTTCGGAGGAATGCAATACCACCTTGCAACCATCAAGAGAGAAATGACACTGGCTGGAATACTAAGTGCAGTGTTTGGAGAAAAATTATGGACACAGTGTAAGAAGTACTTGTACCCTAAGCGACAGCACAAGCTGCAGATGTTAGACTCGGTTGGAGTATCAATTGAAGGTATATCATACGCGAGGATATAGGGGGCGAACCAACGATAACCAAACACCCAACAGATCTACGCTCTAAAGTACCGTGGTCAGCGGGCGAGAGTCGCCTGCTGAAAGCAAAGAAAGAGAAACGAGAGAGAGTCTAATGTAGAGCAACAAGTTTTAAAGAAAGTTAAGAGGAATCGGCATTAAAAGTAACTTTTTTTCCATTCAAATTCCCAAAATAGAGTAATTCTCAATTAAAGTACTTTTAACCCACACGTCATGACCCCAGGAGTATAAGGTTATGTTGTTTACATTACTTTCTCCATCGAAGTGCATAGTTAGACAAAACTAACACAACAATTCAACTTTTGAAGTTTTATAGGGTTCAAAGAGATATGCATTGCAAAACATGTAGTCGTTGAACACATCATCACGTGTACATCAATTGTGATGGTGGACAACTATGCTATGCAAGTAAAGCTTAAAAGTTAGAACTGAAAGTGAGCTCTTCCTTCACTGCCCTCGACAACTAAAAACACAATAAACCAAGAAGCATGAAAGTCTCTTTCTTTCTCGCATATCTATCCTGTAGTTTAATCATCGTTGCAGTCATCCCAACATTACTTTCTTGTCGGGTGGTATCGTGATAAAGTCACCAAACAACAGGACATTATAGCGACCATACATGATACAAGCCTAGAGCAGCTTCTGTGCTCTGTTATTTCACACTCTTGAAATTTACTGAAGAGATGATGAGGCAAAAGATAATTATGAAGATGACAAAAAGAAGACGAGGATTGGAAAAATGAAGAAGATGGAGATGAAAAAGGTGAAAATCTAAAGCCAGACAGCCCCTGCAGACTCAGAAGTTGGGGTTGTACATATATATATATATATCACATACAAGCACTCAAAGCAGTTAAAAGATAGCTCCTAGTGCAATTTCAACCCATGTTATCAGATTCTGAATGTTGTATCAATAACGGGATGCGGTGGCAGCCATGGTGATAGAAACTGAGTTGTTTTCTGGTCCTATTAAAGTGCGGCTGATACATATTCACTTTGATGTTTATGATAATAGCTGGAGTGATCCCACATAAATTTATAAAAACATAAAGATCAAGTAATTGTACTCATACTCCTATATTGTGTACCCTTCAAGAAGATGCTAAATGAAAATTTAACGCATATATAAGTTCTCTAAGAAATAATAAACATATGTAAAAAAATTACTTTTGTTGTGGACAACTCGCTTACTTTGTGTACAATAACTCAACACAACCTTCACCCAATTACTTGGGGCCTTACTTTGTATAGAAACCGTAAACTTGAGACATCATACATGCATAGTTTTGAAATGAAACTTTCTAAGTTAAACATCCCGGAATGGAAAGTGGGGCTCCTCAGGTAGAATGAAGGAAGCATTTGCGTTAAATGTTAAGAGGAAAGTGCTAGCAATTAACATGTATTATAGTCATCAATGATAACCAGTAACCTTTAGTATGTTGTTGCAACTACTCCCTCCGTCCCAAAAAGATCATCCCACTTTCCTATTTTGATTTGTTCATCCCAAAGAAAATCATTCCATTTCTAAAATTAGCAAATGTCTTAGGTTTCGATCATTAGTCCAACATATCTCAATGTCATAATATCACTAATATCATCCATATCACTCATATATCAAATATCACACACTAATATCATTCAATATCACATATCAATATCAAACACTTTCCATCTACTACCCCTATACATATCCAATCTCACAAATTAATTCAAACATTTCACATCACATTCTCTCTCCTCTTTCCTCAAATCTCTCCTCACATTCAAACATTTCACATCACATTCAAATATTTCACATTATGGGGCCAATTTAGTCTTTTACTTCATAAACTCATCACTTTTATCATCATATATTCATATTGTGAACAGTATCATATTACCCGATATCACTGTATATAGAACTCGTGATCGACCCTTATTGAAATTTTAATATGGTACAAATATGTAAATCTCCATTCTTAATATTTGTAAAATGTACAATGAGAACATCTTCTAAATCTCCATTCTTAATATTTGTAAAATGTACAATGAGAACATCTTCTTGGGACGGAGGGAGTATAATCAAATTACCTATCATCCCGTTTTCTGCAGCCAAATCCTGTCCAGCTGCAGCTTTCTCCCAACCAAGAGCTTCCCACACCGTACTATCTCCCAGTGTCTCCGCCACCAATTCCAGAAAAGATGGACCCATTTTCTTCCTGGCGTCATCAACATACCTCCGAACCGCCTCTACTGCCTTTACACCTCTACTCCTAGTTAGAAATTTCTCACAAGCACTTAAATCCCACACCCCAGCCTCCATCTCATCCCTCCAACTCATCAGACCCTCCGAAACCAACCCAACCGAAACTTCCCCATTTTGAAACCTCTCCATTTCCCCGATCCTTCCCCTCCAAATCCTCTTCAGGACTTCGAAATACCTCCCCTCCCTATCCCCTGCCTCGGTCCCTTTCAAAACCTCAACAGTACAGCCAACAGCAACTGCACAGTACGCCTTCTTCATTGAATCCAGCACTTCAATCCCCTGTCTGTACTCTAATTCCTCAATCTGTTCCAGCAAATCGAGAATTCGCTCCGAAACAGTGTCGTTTGCGATTTCGAACTCCATTTTTTTCAACAGAATGCCTTTCTTTAAGACTGGATTGTTGTCTTCGAGGGGAAGGACGCGAATTAGGGAGCTGACCGTCCGTTCATCAAGCCATGGTTGACGGAGAAAGAATTCAAGAATCCAGCGTGCTAGGTCGATATCCATTGAATCACTACCGCTGCAAGAATTATGAAGCACGGAGCACAAAAACAACCCTAACGGAGATTATACGTCATGGGAATGACTTGAAGTTCGCTTTTTTCAAATTTGGGTTCGAGAAATTGCGAAACATTGTATCCAGATTAATTTTAATTTGCGCTCAATTTCTAGTACTAGGGTTGGTTTCAAAATATCTCTGAGGATGGATCACAAGTCTAATATGTAGGTAGATGGTGATAGACCGTATCCTTCAAAATATGGTGATAAATAAAAAAAAGGTTGAGATTGCAATACGGACAGTTCCACCGAACTTGTTCTGAACCAATGAGAAGATAAATAATAAAAGAGGAAAGAGAGAGTGTGATGTGAAAAGTTTGAATTGATTTATTTGAGTCTATAGGTATAGGAGTAGTAGATGAAAATTAATTTTGATAAATAGTGATATATATGATATTTTCTGTATTTTTATATTGTCTCAAATGAAACTTGTGATCCGCCTCTAATAAATTAGCTCAGCCATGGTAGTGACAATTACAACAGTATTTTGGGCATTTGTGCAAAAAGAAAAAACTGTTTTCGAGTGAAAATTATATGGAGTGGCTAGCAAGGAGTTTATATTAGGGGTGTTAGTGCAAATCGCCCAAATCGACGATCGAACCGAATCAAATCAAATCGATGAGTTTGATTTGATCTCGGTCGACGACGGTTCGATTACGGTTCGAGAAATTTTCAAACCGTCCGGTTCGATTCGGTTTGCGGTTTCGACACTTCAAACCAAACCGAATCGAACCAAACCAAACCGATACCTAATGTATATGTATATATTTCTATATACCCCTTTTAATTTTTATATAAAATAGAATAATAATTATATGTTAACTTAAATTTAATTGTATTATAATGAACATATAATTTTTTTTATTTTAAAGTTATATTGTGCTAAATATTAAGTCAACAAATAATATAATTGAGTTATTTTTCAACTTTTATTATAATCATAGGCTATTAGTGTTAAATATAATTTTTACTTTTAATTTTTTGTTATAAATCTTATGTTATATTTAGTTTTTATTTGTAAAATTACATTATTTTTCTAAATCGAACCAAACTGAACCGCTGTTTATCGGTTCGGTTCGATTCGATTCGATTTTTTAATTTTGGCGGTTCAATTTAGGTTTGAAAAACTTCGAACCGATAGGGTGCAGTTCGGCTTGCGGTTTATACCCCATACCGAACCGTTGCACCTCTAGGTTATACTATCTAATTTTGGGAGATTGGAGAGTGAGGGTGGAAAAAAAATTATAAAATTTTATTATTTTAGAAATAAAAAAAATTTAAAAGGTAATTGATTAATTAATTACATAAATTTAGAGATTTACGAATTTAAAATACGTGCAATTTTTTGTAATGTAAAAGAATTCAAATTATTTGAAAAATTCTATTCTATTTTAATATGTATTGGAATTATTAGTAAAATTCAACTGACGTATAGGCCAACCCTAAGAGAGTGCCAGAGAGCAAACCAGTTGAATAGTAGTAGGTATAATGGTAGGACTGAAAGTGTCGTGAGAGTCAATACCACATCGTTGATGAAAGTCCTTAGCAACAAGCTGAACCTTATACCTGTCAAAAGAATCATCAGAGTGACGTTTCACACGAAAAACCCACCTACACCCAACCATATTCTGATGAGGAGCAGGTGGAACCACAATCCAGGTCTCATTATTTACCAATGCCTCATATTCTTCAGACATTTCCAAGCGCCACTTAGGTTCTTTGAGTGTATGTGTCACAGTAGAAGGTTCAACATCCGTAGTTATTACCTAAGCACTATATGAAAATTTATGATTTGTTTTGATAATTATATTTTTACTAAGAGTAGTCATAGGATGAGTAGAGGAAGGACTGAACGGAGGGACAAAAGGGACGGTCGACCCTTCAGAGACAGAGATAGGTACGACGGGGGAAGAGAAAGGAACCGACGCCGAGCCCGAGGAGGTCACGGTCGGAGGGTTATATTGTGAGGAAGAAAGGGAGTCAGATGGAATGACTGCAGGTGTACTGATAGGATATTTGGGAGAGTAGGAAGGGGCATCCGAAGGAAGACTCACATAAGGTACTGCTAGAGGTGATAGGCCGGAGGAATGAAGGCGTCTGGATCCAAGGAGAGTCCAGGACCGAGGGAGACACGGAGGGAGATGGGAACTTAGATTCATCAAAGATGACATGCCTGGAGACATAGACCTTACCAGATATAGGCTCATAACAGAGATATGTAGTCTGGGATGCGGAATACCCTAGGAAGACACACGATAGGGATCGAGGGTCTAGCTTATGAGATGAATAAGGTCTCAGCCATGGATAACAAAGACATCCGAAGACATGCAAGTTAGAGTAATTTGGTTTTTGACCAAAGATGCGTTCAAAGGGAGAGGCCATATGCATGGTAGAAGTAGGCAAACGATTTATCAAGTAGATCGCAGTAGAGAAGGCATAGGACCAAAAGGTGACAGGACGAGAGGCATGACAGAAAGAGCAAGCCCAGTCTCAACTATATGACGATGACGCCGCTCAGATAACCCATTGTGCTTTGGAGTATGAGGTAGAGTAGTAAGATGAAAAATCCCATGTGTAAACAGAAAAGAAGATAATGCTATATATATATATATTTCCCTCCCCCCCCCCATTATCCGAATACAACATTTTGATTTTGGTTTTGAAATAGGTTTCCACTAGAGATTTAAAGCGAGGAAAAATCACAACAATATCAGATTTACGCTTCAAGGGATAAAATCAAACATAACGTGTATACTGATCAACAAAGATTACATAGTATTTAAAATGGTCTAGAGACATCACAGGCGATTTCCAGACATCATAGCAGATTATTTATAAAGGAGACCTAGACTTTAAATTAGAAGTAGCAAAGGACAGTTTATGACTCTTCGAACAGGCACATGCATCAGAGAGAGACCGTGCTTTATTGCTGGAGACTGGAAGCTGGGAATGACACAGAATATGACTGAGAACTGGACTTGCAGGATGACTAAGACGAGAATGCCAATTCTGGAAGGACACCTGTAAAACAGTGGAGTAAGCAACAGGTGGAAAGGAGACCGATGACCATTCGTATACGCCATTTTTAGTTTGACACATAAGAAGAGGATCCCCCGTGGTGAAATCCTTCACAACAAAACCAAAACGTGAGAATTCAATAGTAAGATTATTTTGAAGATATAATTGGAAGGCATAGATAAGATTATGATGCATGAACACAGAGAACATTATCAAGATTTAAAGTGCAAGCAAGTAAACTAAAAGAAGTAGAACCACCGTGAGTAATGGGCAAACCAGAACCATTGTGAGAGTCTCTTGACCAAATTTCCAGTGACCTTCATATCTTCATAAGTCCATCTTCAAACCTTTAAACCATTCTTCATATCTTCATAAACACATCTTCAAACCTTCAATCCCTCGTACCTTTAAACCTTCAATCCCTCATACCTTCAAACAATCCTTCAAACCTTCAAACAAATCTTCACAAACACATCTTCAAACCTTCAATCCCTCATATGTTCAAACCAATCTTCATACACATCTTCAAACCTTCATACATATCTTCAAACCTTCATATACATCTTCATATCTTCAAACATATCTCCCATACCTCTCAAACACTCAAGCCCAAACACAAATCAAAACTTCAAACCATACATTCAAAAGGCAAACATTCTTCAAGAGGGTGAAAGTTAAAATGTGTAGAAGAGGGAATCAAGGGGTGGCTCAGTGTTAGAGCTGGACTTTACAGTATGTGAGGTCTCAAGTTCGATCCCTTCCCATGCTCCCTTGGGGAAAAAAAATAATAATAATAAAATGTGTAGAAGAGAGTTAGCCCTCTAGCTTATTCTTCCCCTTTTTTTCTTCTTCGTTACTCTATTCCCACATTCAAAGGAAGGTGCTCCTCATCTCTCTCATAACCTTGAACACCAAAGGTCATCATCCCCCTTGGAAGTAGGTATAATCTCTTTTTCGAGATGTAACCTCTATTCACTAGTTTGCTAGTCTAGATCTATATCTATTTATTTGCTTTACTCTTGTAAGCATGTATGCCTCTTGGTTTCCTCCATGAAAATACTATGGATGTAATATGACTTTTTAGTCTCCATACGATGCTATCATCTTCTTTCAATAAAGACATGAACATGTGTTGAATGCTTTAGCATGTATACTCTTCATTTCTCTTTAAGTATGTTTTCATACGCCGATCGAAGTTTGGCGTTGCTTAGGGGATGTCGCTGTGGGATGGTTAACAAGTTTGTTCAGTTGTATCCTAGAGTCGAAGAAGATGCCGGGGGAATGGCGCAAGAGCACCCTTGTACCTATTTATAAGAATAAGGGTGACATACAAAGTTGTAATAATTACAGAGGCATAAAATTAATGAGTCATACGATGAAGCTTTGGGAGAGGGTGATTGA
>JAOWAN010032412.1:0-18135 GCA_028566635.1 Lobelia cardinalis | reverse complement strand
TTTTTTTTTTTATTATATTAAATAGTGAGAGAGAGAGAGAGAGAGAGAGAGAGAGAGAGAGATAGAGAGAGAGAGAGAGAGAGAGATAAAAAGTGTGGGACCAATGAGAGAAAAATCAAGAACCAAAAAACCAGGGTGGAAACCACCCAGGAGAACACAACCTTAATGTTTTACCTAGGTCCTAGTTGAAAGAAGAATCAGCATTATCATTTTGCAACTTTAAGGGCGTAGTCTGCACACTCAAATTGAAGATTGAATTAGGGAGATAAAATGTGTAATGTTCAATTTCATGTTCTTCATTTTCTTGTATGAGATCTCTCAAGGTTTGGGAAGATGCACAGCATCACGTACACAGAGATGAGAGCAAAGAGAACTAGACAATGACCAAGGAGTTAAGTATGTCCTCTTAGATAACAATTCTTAAAAGCAACATTTATCATGTAAACCACAGAGCTTGCAGGAGCTACATGATAAATAATAACCAGGAGTTTTGCGACATGAAGTAAGGCTTGCGCTTAAAGCCTTAAACAGAATATTCACTTCCAAATAAGCAGAATTATGATTTCATTTGATCGCTCAGTAAAATGCCTTTGAAAATTCAAATTCATTCTAATTTCGCTTTCAGTATTTTAGTTCCCCAAGACACATCTATATCCACTTAACAACTGGATACCAGACTCGGTGAAACATAGTCTTCATGTTCTTGTAAGAGATCTCTCAAGGTTTGGGATGATGCACACCATGACGTACACGAAGATGAGAGCAAAGAGAACTAGAGAGTGACCAAGGAGTTAAGTATGTCTTTCTTAAAAACAACATTTACCAAGTCAAGCACAGCACTTGCAGCAGCTACATGATAAATAACCAGTAGTTTCGCAGCTTGAACCAAGGTTTGCACTTAAAGCCTTAAACAGAAGATTCACTTCCAATAAGCAGAATTGTGATTTAATTCGATCGTTCAGTAATATGCCATTGAATTCTAATTCATTCTAACTTCACTTTCAGTATTTTAGTTCCCCAAGAAACATCTATATCCACTTAACTGCTGGATACCAGACTCAGTGAAACGCAGTTTTCAAAATAAGGCAGCAATAAGATGCGGCAGTTTCAAACTTTCGACACCTCCATCATGATAAGACAGTAGCAGAATTCACATGAACTGGGATGGCATTAGGATAATTTATTTATCTCAAAGCTTTCATAGTACATGATAGACACAAATCACAAGTCAGACACATAGCATTCAGCTTTAACGCCATGCTAAGTCTTATACGGATACCTAAGCAAATTAGTAGCACATATACATGAATATCCTTAGTATCCACATTATAGTCTCCCAAGTGCACACCTACAAGCATGATAGTTGCAGGAGGAATTAAGTAACTTCATTAGATAATGGACACTTTTATGACTATTTTACGAAGCAAATACTTTTTGAACCCCAAGAAAAAGTAAAATAACAGAAGCTTTTTACTGGTGCAGGAACATGCAGGTTAAAACTGCTGAAGAGGTAGCAGCAATCAAAGAGAGCTGGGGACTAGGAATGACAAACAATACCTTCAGAAGCTAAATACGTAAGTGCAGAGAGAATGAAAAGTTACTAATTTAGAGCAAAACATGGAACACTAACGGAAGCTTCGTATAGATGCTATGTTTCAGAAGTGTCTCCATAATCTAAATGTAAAAGCACATCTGTTTGTTAATCTTAAACTACTATTGTACAAATGAATTTTGAAGATCATAAAAAAATATATATATTATTTGTGCTCATACAAAGAAAACTCAAAAAATGTTTGCTTAATTTGCCTTGTGATCAATAAGTGTGCCATGTTTGGAAACAGTAATTCAAAACACAATTTATGATGGAAACAGCATGTTTAACAAAGAAAGTGAGACAGCCTATCTGTGAGATCCTACCAGGCTACCACCAAACTCTTCTCCTAGGATTCTAGAGCTACAACATATACTCATAATACAAAAGGAAGATATATATATATATATATATATATATCCACATGTTAGCCAAGAACTAAATAAGTATGAATGAGAATATGATACATCATACATGCTAAATATCAAAACCATGGTATAGCACATTACAGTACTTAATGCATAATGCTTCTAATATTTAACTCAATGTACCTCTGTTTTGTATCGCGTGTCTGGTGGAGGAAGCCTTAGCTGTGCCTTCCAACCTTGTGAACTATGAGAAAAATACAACATGAGTACAAAAAATAAGAGAAGAACTTTGATTTAATCTTAAAAAGTTGAACCCCAAAAAGACTACACAGAGAGTAAATAGCAGTCATGTAGTCTTAATAGCACCCTAGTGCACACACAGAATTGAAAAGATAATCCAGTCACTTAAAATTTCTAAGATGAGATAAAATAATCTCTCCAGTCCCCAGTCCCTTTCCAAATATGCAATCAGTCAGCTCATTTTTATCTTAATATTTCTTTAGATTCAGCTTGTATAAAATATTTGCCACCTCATGGGTCGTGTAAGTTAGGACTAAGATTCATACGGAATGCGGGCAAGGGGTTTGCCTAGGAGATAGAGCTTCTCAATCACATCTTTGCGTGTTGTTAGTGATGGAAAATGAGATAGGGAACATAGTCAATCACCCGTAGTGTGGAGATTAACAACTTCCCTTCAAAGAATGGAGCTTTCTTATCATGGGACCGTATAGAGCCTTCAAGCATTTTCCGCCTGGAAGTAATTAATTGTCCTTAAGAGGATTCTGTAATGAAGATAGCCAAAGGTAAAGACCTGATAAACAATGCCGACTAGAGAATCACCACTATAGTGATCATTCGAATTAGAAAAGTAAAAGCTTGCCCCTATACCGTCACTGAAATTGAGCCACTAGGTAAAGTCAATTCCTGAAGGGATCTTAACATGTAGGCCTGCAATAAACTGGGTAGTTTGGGAGAAAGCTCATGCTTAGCTTGCTAAGCGCTGGGTTGAGATCAATCAGTTTGATAATGAAAAAAAGTTTTGTATGAATTGAGGGCTCATTTAGTAAATGACCAAACTTGAGGATCACAATGTCAGATTTTCAAGGCAATATCATTGTGGGTTATACTTATTTATTTTATACGCCTCAACATAGAAAACAAATCAAGTATGCTAATTAACAAACAAGTGGAATGGCCACTTAGTGGTAGGGAATTTCTAGTACTTGAAGACCCGAGCTCGCCCCCCTCCATAGTGTATACCATTCATAATCATCTCATAAGCAAGTCGAGCTTGAGCTTCAGAGAAAATATCACGACAGAGTCAGAGCTTTATCTTTTTGAATTCGTGATGTGTAGAACCCAAGTGTAAAGTAAATGTAACAAGTCGATCTGACTAGATCAGAGCTCATTAGAAGAACAGCTCATTGGTAAACCTATCCAAAAGGTCTGCTCCTTAATATATATGCAGGAATGACGAGATTGGTTCATAACCACTACGAGGGAGTGAAGTCCAAGTAACTATATCAGAGTGATAGGCGTAGAGATTCTAAGAGGGTGTAGTTGTTAGAATATGCAAGTATGGATCCTAAGAAGTCTATGTGAGTCTAAAATGGGAATCACAAACCCATCTCCGTCCCCCTCCCCTTCCTCTGTTCTCTCTCTCTCATCGGTCCATCAACACCGCCCACCTTTCAGAAGATTATTATTAGAAAATAAAAGAGAACGATATAAAAGAAGGCGGACAAGATAACCGCCAAGAGCCTAAAAGGCCCATATGAAGAGGAAAAAAACTGAAAAGAACTAAAAGGGACAAAACCTAAAATCCAGCTAATAGCAAATTTCCAATCCCTAGCCAAATCTGCTAAAGACAAGTCCTGAAAAGTCCCCAAACTCCTCGCCCAAAGTGAAGCCTGATAGGTTATCCTTTTCGAATAAAGGAAGAAAGACAACGCTGACCACTAAACATCCCAGAAATCCCCTCCGTCTAAATGTTTCACAACAGCTAAACACTGCACAACCCCCATAAAACCTAAGCACCTTACCACGACCAAAACCCACATGCCGAATCAAGCACACCTCTTGAATAGTTCTGAGGGAAGGTACAGAATTTCCCCCGAATCGCAAATAGCATCATCCAAATGCGCCAGAACAAACGGCAATACAAGAATATGTGATTGTGGGACTCGCTTAGCCATGCACAAAACACACACATTCAGGATAAAGCTTTA
Source organism: Lobelia cardinalis (assembly GCA_028566635.1). NCBI lineage: Eukaryota > Viridiplantae > Streptophyta > Magnoliopsida > Asterales > Campanulaceae > Lobelia > Lobelia cardinalis. Next base: position 13,948 of record JAOWAN010032412.1, on the reverse strand, counting down.
TAAGGATGTCTTTGTTGCCTCCAATCATTGGTATTCAACCGGTTAAGAAGAAGAGACCATTGAAAGGCTTTATATTTGAAAGGAACCTTGGACATGGGGGGAAATCAATCTGGATTTGAGGTCGAAGGAGGATTCTTTAGAATGACTCAGCCATAACGAAACCAGCTGATTCAATAACCCAAACTCGCCGATCACAGTTACTGAAAGGAATGGAACTGGACAACAAATTAAGCATCTCAACAACCAAAATGGATTCCCTGTCATTCAAATTTCGAGAGAAACGAAAATCCCATGGAATCTGAACCCTGTCCTTAAAAAGAAAGACAGAAATAGGAGTATCATGAACCATAACAAGCCGAAGAATCCCCTATTTAGCTAATACTATCCTCCCAAAACCGCACCATGATTCCAATACCAACCCCTTAGTGAATAGGGAGCCGGAAGAGATGATAACAACCACTCCCTCCGTTTCAAAATAAGTGCCATTCTAGGAGTTTGCACACGGATTAATAAATCATATAAATAAGCCAAATTACCGTTACTTAAAGCTGGAGAGAAAAAGTATGTTGGGAGTGATTGGTTTATGAAATGATGATAAAGCTGATTCTAAATAGAAGTATAAAAGGAAAATGTGGTTACCTTTTGCTTTGAAAAGTGTAAACTGATACTTATTTTGAAACAAATACTTTTTGCTAAAACCACTTGCTTTGAAATGGAGGGAGTATAGATTAATTTCCATGAGATTGTGTGCCTTAGAGAGGACCTTGTAGAAGCAATCCACCGTCCAATGAGCACCAAACTTACTCCTGATAACCCCATATCAAAGAGAATGAGGTTCCAATGGGAAACACCATAGACATTCGCCAAAAAGAGAAGTATTCTTGAACATCAAATTTCTGAGACCAAAAATCTTCCCTCGGACCTACAAACCACCTTCCAAGCCACTAGTTGGTCTTTACTGCCCACACCAACCCCGCACCATAGAAACCTCCGCGTACCCCTCATTCGCTCTGCCACCCCAGCAAGTAGCTTGAAAGGAGACAATTAATAGAATGGTATGCAAGACAGACATGACTCAATCAAAGTAAGCCAATCAAGGAACCACTTAAACAAAAATAGGCACCCTTCCACCCATCTAATCTCTTAGACATCTTTGCCACCACGGGATCCCAAAAAACTAGGGCCAAGGAATTTCGCCCGAGAGGAAGCTCAAGGTAAGGGAAGGACACTATTTGACCACAAATCCTACAAGAGAAGCATGAGAACTGAGATCCCTAATCTCCATGTTGACACATCCATTGCGCACTTGGAGAGATTAATCTTCAAGACGGATACTGCCTCAAAAACTTGAAGCATGGTGAGAGCATTCTTGAACCTCTCTATCCGCTCATCCAGAAAAAGAATAGTACCATCCGCATTCTGAGGTAGAAAATCTCATGCCATTGCAACTGATCAAAATATCCTTCTAGGCCAACCCTCTCTTCGCTCCGTGCTAAGAACATCGACTACAAAAATAAACAGGAAAGAAGATAAAGGGATAACCCAGTCAAAGACATCTAGAGACCCTAAACTATTCCTTAGGCTCCTCATTAACTATGACATAAAATGAGGTGGAAGAAAGACAACCTGAGATCCACCTATAGCAACTAGACCCAAAGCCTTTCCTACCCATCACAATGTCAAGAAACCGCCGATTAACTCGGTCGTAAACCTTCTCAAAAGTCAAAATCCAACTAAAGGAGAAGACCTTTCGTATGCCAATGCTTAAGGTCATCCATCACATCATTAGCCACCAATGCAGTGTCGATCAACTGTCTCATTCTTTATGAAATTCAATCTTAATATTCCCTCCATTCCAACCAAAAGTTCAATTTCCTTCTCAACAAGTCATCATAAGATGAAATCAAACCAAAATTTGACATACATTTTGAGAACTATTCACTAAACACTAATTAAAATACTGCGAATTGCAATTATTGTGTTCTTTCAAGTCAAAAGTATAATTAAACAAAGAAAAGTCAAAAGTGGACTCTTTACCAAGAACAGAGAGAGTGTAAGAGTGTTGTGTAGAATTTTTGTAATCTAAAACAGGCATAATTAAAATATGAACATCATAAAGCTGACCTCTCTGAGAAGAGACCCAGACTGATACCTTAATAAGAAATAGCTAACACCATAACTCTGATTTAAACTTCCTTAGAAGGAACAAGCAACCCTAGTATCCAAGCCCAATCATTCAGCTACAAACTATTGAAATTCGGAAAAAAGACCACACATTTGCTGTCACAAAAGAAAGGGAAATCTACATCATAAAGCAATGCTAAGGGGATAACAAACTACATTACTAAAGAAAATCATGGCAATTTAAATTCAGCCTTGATGAAAGCAAATGTACCTCAAGTTTGTTCTTTTCTTAGCTATGTTAAAATCCAAAATTAAATACAGAAATGAGAGTGAAATTAGGGCAAGCTTAATGTTGTACCTGGAATCAGTTTCGTCCGACTGTATCGTCTTTTCGACTTCGTCATTACTGGACTGCTCATTCCCCAATTGCGTCCTCCTCAACCACTGTTGTTGTTGCTGCTGTTGATGATGTTGTTGTTGCTGGTGGTGCTGAAACTGCTGATGATTGTGCATTGGATTTCTCTGCGCGTAGTGTTGTTGCGGATGCTGCTGATTTCTCTGTTGATAATTAGGGTTAGGGTTTCCCCCATGGTAATTTCCACCGCCGCCGCCTATTCCCGGAGGGTAGCGGCCTCGAGTATTGTTGTTCATTCCGAAAGATTGATCAAATCGAGGGGAATGGAAAACCCTAAGTCAGGCTTATTGGTGATGAGTATGGGCGGTGGTAATTAGGGAGCAAAATCGGGTGGTGGGGATGGGGGGTGTTAAAAATGCCGCTTTCTGCCGTGGTTTGAGAATTTGTTTGTTTTTGTTGGTCGAGGGGAGGGAAAGGGATAGTGAAGAAGGGAAAGAATTGTGTTGGTTTTCGTCGGGCCGGAGTGAGGATTCGGGTGGAAGGTCTGTGTCTTGTCTAGTAGGAGAGAGAAAGTGGATGAGCGAGAAGTACGTGTGTGTCAGTGTGTGTGTGTTGAGTAATATGCTAAAAAGGTCTAATTACATTCTAACCCATCAAACTATGGTTCGTTTACTCGTCCAATTTCTGAAACTTTATTTGAAAAATATATCAAAAACTTGTTCACCACTTATGTTTTAAAAACACAAGTTTTCTCGATCTACCTACTATTTTTATATACCCATATATCACATTTATATCTTATCAAACATCACATCAAATCACAACTATCACACACTCTCTTTTTCTCTCTCTATCACTATTATGTAATTTTTTAAAATTTAAAGGACAAAATTGTAAAACTCTTACAAAACCAAAACAAACACAAAATACAAATAAAAATAAAACATATTAAAAAACTCCACGTCCAAATGCACCCTATGACTTTTTTTTTTAACTCTAAGGGATTGGATTCAACTGATCCATTATACTTCGCGTGACTTGTCTTCCAAATCTATCGTTCAGAAGAATCTGATGTAATTCATGTGGAGGGTCTCAATAATATTACTCCATTGTCGTTGTTGACTTCATTATCTTGGCTAGAATATCCGCCACCATGTTAGCTTCTCGAAAGATATGACTAAATTGGACCTACCAATCTCTGCTCTCAAGCTCCTTCGCTTGTATAAGTATATGTCGTCTATTACACAACATCTCCTTCTCCAAGGTTTCGACCACCTCCTTACAGTCTGTTTGACAATAGACCTTACGGCAACCTCTATCCCAAGCTTCCCGCAAACCTGCGGTCACTTCCCTGAGCTCCGTTCTAAAAATCTCTTCGGTCGTGTTCACCATCTTAGTTTTTAGAATAAAACATGAAAATTAAATCAAAAACACAAGTTTTTAAAACATAAGTTTTCTCTCTCTACCTACTATTTTTACATACCCCTATATCACCTTTATATTCTATCAAACATCACATCAAATCATAACTATCACCATCTCTCTCTTTCTCTCTCCATCACTATCATGTAAATTTTAAAAAGTCAAAGGGCAAAATTGTAAACTCCTACAAAACCAAAACAAACACAAAATAAACACAAAACACAAACAAAAACAAAAACAAAACATATCAAAAAACCCCGAGTCCAAACATACCCTTCCTCTTTCACCCGAATACCTAACCCTCCCAACCAATTCCCCTGAGCATCTCTCAACACAACTCCACACGCTGCTAGCCCCCAGGCATCACCTCCCGTTCCGTCGGTGTTAACACATACCCAACCTTCCGGCGAAGCCTGCCACTTAACCTCCATTATCCAGCTAGTCGCATAAAGAACTCCACTACTTCGCAGCTCCTGGACCGCCCTTGCGTTGGCTTGGAAGGCCGCCAACAGCACCGATACCTGCTGTACATGATCCGTTTCCTTGTGATTAAAGACCCATTCATTCCTCCACCTCCATAGCCAGTAGTAACCATACTCAAAAACCAAAGCACTTTTAAACTTTTGCTTGACTTTGCTTTTGTCGACGATTCCCCGCAAAATCTAATCTTTCACTCCAATCTGCCCAAAGTGACGTCGCTCCACCTTCACTCCTAACCTTGCCCATAACTCCCGCATCGGTTGACAGTTTCTAAGCACGTGGATCATCGTCTCCTCCTCCTGAAGACACTACAGACATGGCGCACAGTCTGAGATATGCCTCTTATGTCTTTCTCGATTCGTCAATAACCGATCATGCGCACAAATCCATAAGAAGGATCTAATACGTTGCGGATCGTTCCATCTCCAAATCTTCTTCCATACCTTAGATACAGCGACCTCTTCTGACTCGGTCAATGCCTTATGCGCTGATCGCGAAGAGAAATTTCCGCTCGCCGTCAGCTTCCAAAAGCACCGATCGGCGTCTTCAGCCACCGCAACTTGGAGTGTTTCATCACACTTACGGTATACTTCTCACGAAAGAAGGTGAGCCATCCCCCTGATCTCAAAATCTCCTGACTCAGAACGGAAGCACTCCACCGCGGCATCTCTCCATTGCGGCGGTATCGTTACTAAAGCCGAGCTCAACAACGACTGATTGTTGGCCCAACAATCCGACCAAAAGCTAACAGCAATGCCCCTCCCCACTATCCATATAGAGCATTTTCGGACCAAGTCCCATTGTTTACCTATATTCCTCTAAATTAAGGAACCTCGAGCGTTTGATGATGGTAACCTATTACCTCCCAAAAATTTGCCACTCTTGTGTGGAAGCACTCAAAGGATGGCCGGTTTTCCGTGGCTAGCCATTGGCAGTGGAGTAAAGGGCGCTTTCCATCTATACGTTGGGCTAAACGGATATGGTTTCCTTGGATCCCAACCAAAGTAAGTATGTTCATATGGAAGCTTCTGCTTAATTCTTTACCCGTGGATAGTAACATACAACAAAAATACCCTAACCCATAGAGCATTCAGATCATTTATAAACCTCCAACAAAGTTTCATCATGTACACTTTGTTAGTCTCCGCCAACGATCGAAAACCCAAGTCACCCTCTTCCTTACGCCGATATAGCTTCTCCCAACTTAGTAGATGCATCTCTCTTCCCCCTCCTTCCTCGCCCCATACGAATTTCCTACAATTGAGTCACAAATCCCTCGCGGAAGAGACAAAGATTGCATGGTGTAGCCCGGAATCACTAAAATCACCGATTGGGTAAGCATTATTCTCCCTGCCAACGATAAAGAATGAGCCTTCCACCCACTAAGTCTTGCCTTCACTTTATCCACAACTGATGTGAAATACTTTTGTTTCGCTCTATTGTGAATAATAGGGACGCCCAAATACTTTCCCATATCATCCGTATGGTGAAAGCCGGTGATTCCCTGAATGTCCTCCCAAATCACCCTACTCACATTATTGGATGTGGAAAAGGCAGTCTTGCCTGCATTAATCTTTAGCCCTGAGGATTGGCAAAACTCATTCGTTACCTCCAATATAATACCAGCCTGATTCGCGGATACCTCCCCAAAAAGAATTAGATCACCGGCAAAAAATAAGTGTGAAAGAGGAGTCCCATTCGCCCTAGCTTGATTGGTTTTCATTAATAGTTTGGAAAGGCCTAATAAACCGACTTCCGTTAAGTTCCGTCCAAAATTTAACAAAAACATTAAGCAACTGCCAATCATGTCCTTTGTAATGTGTATTCATTTCCCCCCTATGTTAAATTCCTCAAATTGGCTCAACAAAATTCCTCTTGCAACTCCAATTCATCATTCTCTTCTGTAGCACTGATGGCCCATACACTCCCAATTTTTGCCAACGGTGGAACGTGGTGAGTCGCGACGATTAAGGTAGGAACACCGTCTTTTAAGGATAACCTTATGGTGGGTCGATGGAATGGGAGGGGGTGTTTTTTGACAATGTGATAAAAATTTTGATTCAAGAGGTTTGTTTGAGAGTATTGACTTGAGGTTTCAATCGAATTGAGTCGACTAGCGAGCTCACGAGCTGACTCGAGTTGGGGTCGATTTGACTTCGAAAAATTTCAAATTTGATGTGGGTCGGCTCGAACTCGAGTTAGATATCGGTATATTTAATTATGTTAGCGAGATTATGAGTCAACTCGCAAGTTGAACTAAATTAATATATATTTTTTTAATTTTAATATATATATTTTTTAATATAAATATATATATGATTTGAGTTATCGAGCCGTTCGAGTTCGAAATACTCAAACTCGAATTCGAGTTTGAAATCAAAAATTTCTTATCGAGTCGAGTTCGAGTAGAGACTAGTACATTTTTCCGAGTTCAAACTTGAGTTCAAGTTGAACTTTCGAATTATCAAACCAAGTTCGAACCGAAAAAAACATAATTTTGGATCTATATCGGATCGTTGACACCCCTAGTATTGACGGAGGCATCAGAGTAAGGTAGCATATATATGCTACATAATGTGCCGAAGGACGGACAACCTCGTGGGGGAAGAGTTTAAATGATGTGATTAAAATCACGAAAAAATCGTAACTTAAATTTATGAATGCGTTTGAGAGGGTGAAGCATTAGAATGTGCCTATAAAAGTGTTTTATTTCTCAACAGATGAGAAGTTATTAACGTTCAATTACATATCTACCTACAAGTTATTTGCTATTCTACATGGTTCCACACATTTGTTTTCAATAAATAAGTTGATATAACCGTCCAATGTAACATTTTTTAACAATCTAGATGGACATTGACTACAAAATTTGTACAAGGGGCCTGACAAAAATATGTCCAATCGCTTTTGTTATATTGCAAACAAAATCCTACTCCGTACATACTTAAAGTTGGTAGGAATGGCTCTAGACATAACACGTCAATATCTATAGATTAATACGACCTTGTGGTTAATTTCGTATTTAATTAGTTTGTCTCTTCATGTTCGGCAATTAGATGTCTAAATACTAGGTTAAAGTTTAGATGATCTTTAGATAACTAATACAAGGTTACTAATATTAGATGAATGTGTAAAGTTTGAGTATTAATAATCTATACTAATTGTCTAATATATTTCGCTATATAAATAAATTAATACTTTAGATTAATACATCTTTCATAGGGAACCAAGGGGTGGCTCAGTGGTAAAGCTGGGCTTTACAATATGTAACGTCTCAGGTTCGATCCCTCTCATGCCCCCTTGGGGCCAAAAAAATAAAATAAAAATTAATACACCTTTCATATACACTAGACTAGAGTTTTAGACTAATTGTGATGAGATCTCAACTATTTCTACAAGAGACTCTTAAATAACCTAATCATCATTCTTCTCGGTAGTTCAATAGTCCAAAACTCTAAGCGATGAGCGCCTCCCTTAGAAGAAGCCCAAATAAATTCAACTATCAATTTCTTAGAAGAAGCCTAAGCAAACCCAACTCCCGTCTATTTCCCTTCCCCAAATACCCTCTCTCTCTCTCCCTTAATGTAGAATCAAGCGATGAGCGCCTCCCTTAATTTCACCTCTCCAACCGACAGCGCCTCCAACCTCCATCGTCCTCCAACAGCAACCCGAATAGTCGCTCCGCTCCGACCACTTATTCATCTCTTCATTGTCTCTACCTAGAAAGGATCTATTTGAGAAAACACTGCATCTTCCAATGGCGGTAAGTCTCCATATGCCTGTTCATTTGCTCTCTTTCGATGCATTTCCTATCGTCGGTGCCTCTTCTAATGGCAGTAAGTATCCCTTACCATTGATGTATAGTCCATGCATTTTTTTGATTTTTAATTTGAACAAAGAAAACAAGATTTAGTTGGATATCAGTTATAACAATTGTACTTCTTTGTGCTATATGATTTTTGAGTTGAATTTCTTATTACGAACTCTGCAAGATCAATTGCTCCAACTGAACAATTTTTGCATATGGGCTTAAAAGGAAGCTTCCCAAGAAGATTAAAGAAGTTGAGGAAGAAAGAAATATGTGACATCAGTTGCTCAAACCGAACGATTCGAATAGTTCAAAAATATTGAAGACTAGACAAGAGTTGGAAGAGCTTCAGAAGGAGAAACAACTGCTTTTGGACAAACTAAAAAACTTTGAGGGAAAACTTTAAAAGCTTCAAGTGGATCTCAGAGAAACAAACAAGGAGTCAATCAAATAAATGGAGTTGCATTGAAAATTGCACAACCTAATTGAAAATCAAGATTCCGAGTTACCGTCCAAAAAAAAAAAAAAAGCCTTCCTATAACAAACTTAATTCTACACTTTTCTTTTTGTTATTTTTTTTCCATATCCCCTTCCTTCCTTCCATCCAACCAATTTTATTTTTCTCTATTTTTTAAATTTGAATATTTATATTGTTTTTAAATTTCATAGTTATTTATATTTTAGGTCTTGATTTATTTCCTTCATCTAAGTTTTGATTTTAGATTTATGAATTTTCTAATCATTATTATACTAAATATTAGTGGTTTAACTTTCTAAAATCAAACGCAAGTTTAAGAGAATACGGGTAAAGATAGTGTTTATGCATTCATTAAACATGTAAATTTGTTAAAATAATATATTATAATTTACAAAGTGTTACATACCATGCGTAGCATGAGTTTAAGGCTAGTCCTAATGAATGTTAATTTACTGAATTTTTTCTTCAATTAATTGATGTGTTTAATATGCGCAAATATACAATGATATATTTTTTTTGAACCATCAACCATAGCTTGATGGGTTAAAATATAAGCAATCCATTTTTTGTTGAAATATTTTGGATACCAAAGGGTGTATTTGTATGATTTGAGAATAATTGATTAAATTGTGTAATGCATATGATTCATCGTTCTATTTATGTATCATGTGTTTTTAATGTAGTATATTTTTAGAAGTAGCATAAACATAGTATACCATGCATTTCAAAGATAACGAGAGCATTATATTGGGTGTAAACAAGACTCACAAAATAATTAAATAAAGATTCAGAATTACTTCTCATATTCAATTAATTTTGAGATAAAACCTCAAACTTTAAAATCAATAAAAGTCGTTTAATTTTAGTCATTACTCCTCAATCGTATCTAATTGCCATGTCCCATCCACTATGTGTCTCACCAACTCTAAATGTTACTCTTGGGTGATCAGGTAGAATCTAATCATCACCTCTAAACCATATATGGATCCACTAATCTAATGATCCAACAACTCAATAAGATGTCCTCGAAACCCATCTATTTAGCATTTTTCACATCCCTACATGGCTCATCAACTCTATTCAATAGGTGAATTTTTTGAACTTTTGGTTAAAAGATCGTGTTTTTTCATTCATTAGGTTGATTTTGAAAAACATGATTTTTCTCTCTCATATCTACTAATTTTATATAACTCTATATTCATCTTTATATCCAATCATACATCACATTAACTCACAATTGCCACCCTCTCTCTTTCTCTCTCTATCTCTGTCATGGATTATTTTTAAATTCTGAAGGGCAAAATGGGTATAATTTAATCAAAATCAAACCAAAAATCATAAAATCATAAAATTTATACTAATAAACTCAAACCAAATAAAAATCTTCCCTACCAAATACACCCTAAATGTAATCATTGGGTTCTTTGAAGCATCTCATCATCACAGTCTAAACCATAAATGAGTTCATAAATTCTAATGATCCAATCTATATTACAATTGAAGGGGGTTTTCACTGTTCATTGAATTGACCCAATGAACAGTGAAAAAAAGACTCTTTCAATCTCAGTCATTTATTATATATTAATCAGGTGTGTTAGGACCTTAATTTATATCAAGAGATAATTACTATTTAAAGCATTATCCAATTATAGTTTTCTATTGAATCATTGATGATTTTCTTATGTAAAAGAGTATTAGAATGCTGTGAAACCAAGTTTCATATCACGGTCCATTCAACATGAGTGATAAACTATTGAATACACTCATTTGATTTACTTAAACTCATTCCTTAGACTCACTTATAATTTCACTTTTCGTATCTTAAGTATTGACTCTTAAAGCCACCTAAGTGTTTTGCAATAAGTCTCTCTTTGATTTAATTAGCTTATAGCCCCGTTTGTGCCACAAGCCATTCATGAAGAAATGCTCAAAGTCCATCCAATTAAGCAATCATGGAGATAATTAAGATTAAGCATCTCAACAAAGGATTGGTTAAAGACTTGCTAAAATAGACTTGTTGAAGCAACTAATGAAGATCTTTTGATTAAGTAACTGGGCACTTGCTGAATCCTTTCAGCTTAAGCAACTCGTCACTTGCTTAATCATCTAAAGACTTACTATCCAGCTGCCCAAAGAACAAAACCAATACCCGTTGAATCACCATCGAGATAAAATTTTCGTTTCTCTCATCTTGAGATCCGTGATTAGCTAGCGTATTTTAACCCGTTTTGTTTTCTTATTTAGTAAGTTCATCATATAAAAGAAAGTGCCTACGCTTATCTAACATTCCTTTTGTAGTACTTTCCTCTCATCTTGCAAGTCACTGTCAAATGGATGAGCTATTTCATAGATTTATGGCATATCAACTCAACATTAAATGCAAGCATTAATGGCAAAAATTTACAAGATCAGACCAAGAATTCAAATTTAATATCGAAGCCAAAAATGAGCAACGACACATTCATTGCTTCTATAAATCGAAGACTTGGAGCAAAGAAATGACTTGGAGAAACCCAGAGAATTAAAGACAGGAGGGGGAACCAAGCGGTGGCTCAGTGGTAGAGCTGGGCTTTACAATATGTAAGGTCTCAGGTTCGATCCCTTCTCATGCCCCCTTGGGGCAAAAAAAGAAAAGAATTAAAGATCAAGAGAGACCTTAGAGCATTAAAGATTTATTTTTATTGCCAGATATATTTTTCAATCTTTAAGAGTGTAATATCCTAGAAATATTCCTCTCACTCAAACACTTATACCCGCAATCATTTATTTAAGTGTCGCCCCAACATTTATTATTCTTGGAGGCACATTGATTGCTGGTTATACACCGAGTGAAATATGTTCTTAGAGAGATCTCAATCATTTCATATATCTCAAACCTAGGTTAGACACAAGTTACTTGTACACGACCCATTAGTGGTTATTAAATATTTTTGCTTAAGTCTAAAATGTTGGACTCAACATATTGTTGTAATAACCTATAAGTGCTTAATCTAGTTAGTATTTCACAAATCATAGTCTAATCAACTAGGTAGTTATTTAACACTCCGAACCACTCTATGGGTGTGTTCACTAAGCATATTTTTCTCACTATATTTGAAAAACGGTCAAAACAATGTTCACTATGTTAGTTTCAAAAACACCGCTTTATCTCTCATACATACGCTTTTTACATACCCATATACTCACATTTATATAATATCAAACATCACATCAAATTACAACTGTGACTCTCTCTCTCTTTCTCTCTTCATCATTATCATGTAATTATTTAAATTTTAAAGGGCAAATAGGTAATTTAGGTTTGCACCAAAAATAAAATCAAAACAAAACAAAAAGAAAACTATGTCAAAAATTAACTACCCAAATGCACCCTATATTACTGTGTTCTTTACTTGTTTAGATTGCTTGCTTAATATATTGTATCTAGCTTGCGGATGCTACTAGTTCGTCATACATCATAAAACATCTGCTTGTATTTTAAATTAATCTTATCTTACCTTACTTTGGAACATCGTTTTCACTATACTGCTTAGTACTGTTGTAAGTGAGTATCTTGCTTAATTTAATAAGCAAGTGTATTCCTTAGTAGTTAAAACTAGCTGAGCTCATTCTGCAGCACCTTAACTTTTAGCTTTAGCTTGCTTACTTGGCAAATAGTTTTGAAAATGTTACTAAAAATTTCATAGGTTATTCACCCCCTATAGCCTATTTGCTTTACCGTGGGACTAATACAAACTCTCAAACAGTCATGATGTATAAGTAAATAATCATGATATTGTTCATCAGAACTGGAAACAATTATGATGACTCAGCAAATCATCTAAATTTGGCTTTCAAGAGTTCAAGGAAGATCCACAAGACTCTACAAGACTCTAAAAAGATTACAACTTATCAAGCTGCAAGAACTCCTATAACAATCATTAAAGGAAACATGCAAATTTGAATGAGATAAGATAAGGAGACAAGCATTTAAGTGATCTGCCCACCATCCCTTATAGATGTTGTCCAACAACTATATTTCTGGCTATAAATAGAAGGATGCAATGCTAAATCGAAAATAACAAGACACAACACCAGTAAATAGACAGTAAATACTCCTACACAAGCCGCAATTCTAGCTTAAAAGTCTTCTTGAAAGACTCCAGAAGATCAGTGCTTTAACATTATTATAATACTAAAGAAAGAAGATATTCTGAATCATAAGTGTTCGATTCACTTATTAAACAGTCATCCTTGATAAATCAAAGATCATCAACAGAGTTTCCCTTCAGGTGAATTTAAGGCTAGTTACTAGGAAGCAGTAAATAATCTCTTTGTAACCAATCTTAAATGACAATTGTAACAATTATCTTTCTTGTGGGTATCAAGTTAACTAGGAGAAGAGTTAGAGTGTATCTTTTTCGGTTCTTTTGTTGATTTGAAAGAAATTAATTAAAAAAATGGTCTAACAGCCTAAGGGGCTTTGGGCAAGTGACTACTAGTCTTGAATATCGCCGAACCACTTTAAAAATTGATTGTTATTTACTTTATTTATTTACAACATTTCATAATTGTTTGTGATTATTGAACTCCTCACTAACAAGCATAAATGTTTACTCTCTATTGTTTCTATCTTAGTGATCAAAACGATTATAAGATGTTCATTGTTGCCATCTTGACATATCATTATTTTGCTGCCATATACCTAATTTTGTTACATTCTTATTGACTGTTTTTTCCGAACAATCAAGGCAAACTTTGCAACTAACTTTGTATATACTCTTAGTGATAATTACTCTATAAACTTGTATTTATTGTATAAAGGGACCTCACAAGAGGTTGGAGTAAAAAGTAAAAACAAAAATTGTTATTGGGCATGGACACTATTGAACAATGGACGACTGATTGACATGAGACACCATAGACGGCTGAGATTTTGGGCATGTACATTTTTTTTTTGATATTTGAACAGTTAAATTACATGGGCATTGATTTGAACATTGAAATCAATCATTTAGGTGCAGTTTGTTTATTTTAAATACTTAATGCTGAAGTCTAAAAATAAGTTTGAATGTGTCTAAAGAATGAAGAGGCAGCATCTGAAGGCTGAAAGTTGAATCAGTAAAATTGTTTGGTTACTGATATGAATGAATTGTCTGAATAATGTATATTGTCCATTTTAAGCCTCTCATAAAGGTTGTTTATTGTTTATAATTGATAAAAGCAATATAAATATATTTTCATTTTGAATTGATTACTTAAAAATTTAAAAATATATAATATATTTATTATGTATATTAAA
>JAOWAN010032404.1:0-18140 GCA_028566635.1 Lobelia cardinalis | reverse complement strand
GCCAGAGGAAGCTGACACATCACTTTGCAATCGCTTAAGCTGAAAAGAATTGTTAGTGGTAAACACTACTTAGTATTCTTCCCCAAGTAAAAGCCCTAAAGGCCGATACATGAAATAATACACAATAGTTCTTCTGGCAGTCCAAAATTTGGTGGACTATTTTTTATACAGTACACATACCTTGGGAGTTCCATTAGAAGCAGGAGGAAACAATGATAGTTCCTCAATGGTAACAGGAGGAATAGATAAGGCCTGCAAGTTGAGCGACAGTAACTTAAGAATTTATGTGGAGCATAACTAAACTATCAACTCTACTCCAAAGTTCAAACATTGGTACTCCTGCTTTTTGGCTCAGAGAGTCCATGTCTAATGCCAAAAATATTTTCAGAATTAAAATAGTTTTTCATAACTACACATCTAAGAGTTTAAGGAACTATTAAGTATCAACTAACGTAATTTTCTATTTGCATACAAGAGGAAGGATGCTAGATGGGAATGAAAGTCTGACTAGGCACGATGGCAAGTGCCCTTGCAAACCATGTTCCAGCACAGATCCGAATCCAGGTATTAGCATCTCCAAAATGTAGGCAAATTAGGCAAGGCTGCCTACATTTCATATTCCTAGTGCATTGGTTTAGACCCTTTTTTGTGCGTGTGTGTGTGATGCGGGGGAGGGGGAATGATACGCATTTCAGCCTCCCAGAATTGATTATGCTATCCTTACTAATGGCAAACAAATAGGCAGCTGCAGGCACAAGGTAGGCATGGTTCCTTTAATAAACATATCAAGTGTAAGATAAATTTACCCTTTCCGTGGGTGTCCTTTGCGCCATTTCAAGAGGTAGCCTTGATGAACTTGGTGGGAGTGCCTATAAGGTTAACAAGAATAATTGAAGCGGAACGTAAATAATAGGCAATCAGTCTGATTATGGAGGAAAGAGAACACAACTTTATGTTAGAAAGTTTGGCACGTGCCTTACTTTGCTCCTTTTCCATGTTTACGGCTTTATGAAGCAACTTCGCCACTCCAATATTTGTGTCATCCTACACAAATACCATAAACAATTTTTGTGAACTGCGTGAACTCCTTAAAACTAACTTGGAATTTCAGTTGCTAACGGAATTGGTACCTGTTTCCCCTCGATTCTTATCAATTTAGACTCCTGAAATGTGAAAATTCGTTAAAACTAATATACGAGTTTGTAACTGAAAAATAATGAAAACGTTGCAAAGTAGCATGTTGAAGCTTGAAGACAATGACACACCAGAGAATAAACAGCTTGGTGCACGGATTGGACATCCATAGCAATTATCTTTGTATCTCCTCGTAGTGCAGAAACCTGTATGATATTTTCCATGAATCAATACGAACATTAACAGATGCAATAAAAAAATGAAATCGTTGAATGTTATCCCACCTCCACTTGTGTAGCAGCAGTAAGTTCTGAACATTCATCTAGACTACAATCCACACGGTCAATTCGTGAAGATAAATGCCGCTTTGTTACCTATGCAATAACGAACAAATACTGAATAAGTTAGCAAGACAATGAATTCAGCGACTGCTGAGGCTGCATGTGGTGACATGATTGCTAGAATCAGACCAACAGCTTGTTAAAAGTCTATTGAGTTTTTTGTGTGCAAGTACTAACATTAAAGCCTGTCAAAAGCCCTAGGCATAGGACTAATTATGCACAAATAGCAACAAAATATGTTAATCATAATGATGAAAAGAGAAGTCCTACTTCAAAATGTCAATCTTTCGATAACCATTTTTCACTTCCATAAATCTGTAATTTACATATACACTTGGGGTGTGTTTGGATGGTGGGAATTTGATGTGGTTTTGTGGCTTTTTAAGGGAAAAAAAAAAACTGATTTCTTTACTGTTCATCCTTCAACTATTTTATGCCCAAAATACCCTCATCTGCTGTGCCACTTACCCAAATTACTTTTTCGTGTCGTTTCAACACAACACCCATTTTCATATCAAAAGCCATCACCTAAAGTACTCCTCAAAGCTATCTTGACCCCTTTCATTCAACCTCTGCAAAACAGCACCCCTCAAAGCCGATGTTGCCACCACCACCATTAATGAGAAGCAAGCTTTAGCAATAACAACTTCTTCTTAACCGCCTTCACTCTCTCCTTCCAACTAAGCTCCTCACTGTTAATCATTGCACATATCCGCAAATTCAGCCCAGTTGGGCTCCTATTGTTTCCAACGTCACCTTTTCGGCCATTTTGCATTCTGACGTCGGGGCCGCAAGAATCCCTTCACTTCCGACCAGAGTAAACCATTCAGCTCATCTGTGTCGCCGGTCTTCAGCCGCTCACCGGCCAAGAGAGCCACTTCTGGGTTTTACCGAGTACATAAATGTTTCTGATTGTTAGATTTGAGCGAATGAGAAACATTTGGGTTTGAAACAGAATTTAAACATGTTTGATTTCGGTTAGATCATTCTCCGAAAAGCCCCAACTTTATCCAACCCAGCTTCGGTCTGGATGCATATGGGTGGTTGGCAGCTGCAAAAATGTCGTGAGGATTTATGATGGGATCAAGGTTTTCACGGTGATTGGCTACGAGAATGGTGCTTTGGTGGTGATGCGCAAACATGGTGGTGGCCATAATTTATTAGTTACAGCAGAGAGAAAAAGAGAGTGATGAAAAGAGGTTTGAGAGAGAGCGAGAGAGAGAATTTTAATTCTAGAAAAAGTGATAGATAGAATAAAGATGTGTAGGCATTAAGGATGTAAGCGAGTATAGGGGTTCCGGTAAAATAATAAAGAGAGAAAAAATTGAGTTTTAGGAAACCTAGCTAGTGAACACGGAAATTGATTTTTTGGAAATGAAAAACCCAAAAACCACCCAAGCGACGACACCCTTGGTCTTTCTTAGGCCTGGATCACGAGTCTCATTTGAGACAATATGGGAATACCATGAATACGGAGAATATCTTATCACATATCAAATATCACCTCCATATATCACATATATCACATTCCTTTAATTTTACTTTCCATCTACTACCCCTAAATCTCTATCCTATTAAATATCACATCACATCACATCACTTTAATATTTTTTAAAATTTCTCTTTCCTTCTCTCTCCTTCCCCCTCTCTCTACCGTAAAAACCCATTTTTCTTTTCCCTCTCCTCTCTCTAAAGTACAAACCCACTTTAAATGTTTCTCTCATTTCCTTCTCTCTTTCATCTCTCTAGTACTGGTTCCCTTCTCTCCCTATTTCTCCCTGCTCACACACTCACTCACCTTCTGTTCTTGCTGTTGGCTCCATTGGAGACCACTGAAATATCAAGACTATTTTTTTCCCTAAAGGACTCCAAAACAAAAAATCAAACAGAGAAGAGAGAGAGAAAGATAAGCGAGAGATGGCTGTTGTTCCGACGGCATCCACCCCCATCCATAACCCCGCATCCACCACACACGAAAAAGAAAAACGTGGCAGCTTGGTCTTAATCTCTCTGGCCAGCAGATCCCAACTCTGGCCGGTTTTGGTGAAGGGTGGTGGAGCGGCTGGCCAAGCTGGCGACGTTCTTCCTTCTTTTTTTTCTCTGTTTGTGTGAAGTGGGCTTGAATGTCCTGATTTTTATGAACAGATTACTTCTATGTCTTTTCAATTTAATTTCTCTATTTCTCTGCCATGTTCCGTTGGTCTGTTCAAAAACTGTTGTGAGGATGATGGGATTTGTTATTTGAGATTTGTGTTGAAATAATATTTTATTTGATAAAACAAAATCTGTCCCCAAGATCACCCCTCTCTGTTCTTGGAGGTTTACAAGAGCTGTCCCCAGCATCTTGGTGTGCATCTTTTTCTTCGACCTGCTATTTTCTTCATCTGATGGTTCGATTTTTGGTGAAGCTGACATCATTTGGGTTTGCAAAATGATGGGTTATTGTGCCTCAAGTGAAGCTCCCATCATTTGGGTGTGCATCTTTTTCTTCAATCTGCGAGTTTTTTTTTTTTTGTAGAGATGGTGAGAGAGAGAAGATTGAGAGGTGGGAAGGATGAGAGGCAAAGCTTGGAGGTGGTGGTTATGAGTATGAGTGGTCGGTTTTTGGAGGAGACACTAGAGATGAGGGAAAGGGAAATGAGATAAGGGGGGAGTTAAGGCAGAGAACTGAGAGAGAAGGGGGATGGGATGGGATAGGATAGGATAGAGGTTTCCCGAGAGAAAGAGTGGAGAGAGAGAGAGAGTGAGAGAGAGAGCACGGCAGTCAATTCATTAATTAATGAAGAAGGGTAAAATAGACAGTTCGCAAAAAAAACTCATCTACTCCATCTCATATTTTGAACAGTACCGTCTATCACGATCTATCACGGTATTTGACTTCTGATCCGACCCTTAGTATAACCTACGGAAGCGCAACATTATGTTTTTTGAAAGAAAAATATTTGAAACCAATGGAAGTACATATTTCAAATTTATAAATATGATGCTCTTTGAAGGGCAGAACTATGGAACGAAGGAATAAGAGTTAAGCGCATAAGTAAGGAGATGAAGCATGCAGGCCTTTGATCTTCTATTCCATTTTCTAAGGCCTACCTACGTAATTTAAGGAGATAAAACTTGTGCAAGTTTATTGGCAAACAAACAACAATGTTCCACACCCAACAAGTGCACAAATAACATAAAAAGGGAAAGGTGACAGTAGCATGTTTGGCCAGAGAATTAACTGGATACATCGTTATCTGCTCATAAAAGCAGCTTGAAGTATCGACTGCTCTATGTAGCAAGAATCAGTACTTTCATCGCAAATTAAGGTCATAAAGAATTCTAAACACAACTCAGTCTTTCTCCAAATTACTTGGTGGAAGCTACATGAATCATTTTGACCATTCTGTTCAGATCCAATGCAAGATGATCATCCTTGTGAATTCCAAATGATCACTATTTTAAGTGTTTAGGCAACTATATCCAATAAAGTACTCAAATGAGAGCAATTATAGACCCAACAGATCAATCTGATTTAAAAACTATGTTAAATGTGAAATAACTTACCGAAACAGAAGCATGCACATTATCAAGCTGTTTAGCTACAGCATTGGTTGCATCAGATAAACTACGCTTCGTAGCAAACATCATATCGGGAAGTTTCCAACCCTGAACATAGATACACAAAAAAGACAGTGAAGAAGTTAGCGACTAAGTACAAGTTTAGCCAAAAAAAAAAAAGGCCAAAAATTAGAATCAACTAATAGCAATGCTGAGCACAAGCATCACTGGCAGAATAGAAGGCAGAAGGCTAAATCTACGGATAAAAAAATTTCCCATTTGAGAGAGAAATTATGGGAAATTTGAGTTGGCATCTAAAAGACTAAAACAGCCAATTCTATCAACAGATCTGTAAGGCGGAGGACAAATTTTAATCATTTCATCACCAAACCTTCAATTTAGTAGTTCCATGGTAGATAAATGCTTCTCTACTTCTTTTCTTTCTTTTACGAAGAGAGGATTGTAAAAAGCCATACAATCAGATACCCAGCATACAATGTTTGCACGTATTACACTCCAGTATTCCTTAAACCGAAACCCATTGGTACAAATAATGAGCAAAAATGCAGTGTGCCAAGAGAAGATAAAGATGAACCAGAGATTGGTGGAGGTCCATTACAGAAACAAGTGAAATCTTCAATCTAGTTCTTCATTTTTGTTTTCATCTTTTTTAGATAAAAAAGGTATGTGTTTAATATACCAAGCGAAGTTCCCTAACGTCCATCTTGTCTTGCTGCCAGAGCAAGCCGCACAAATGACCATCGGATAGAAAAAGCATGGTACAACCAGTACCCGCAACGAAAAAAGGAATCATCTGACATCCATTCCTATCAATGTACGGCATTGAATCAAGGAGTCTCTCCTGTTTAAGGGAATTTCAAATATTGGGTATGAACATTATGACGCTTCCTGGTATTCTGACAAATGTAGGAGCAAAACGCACAATGCTTCAACTGCTGGCGAAGGCCAGAGTGTTGACTGGACACATTAGCAAAGTGGCTAATTAGAGGGCTTGTCAGAAAATCCACTGGCTCAGACACTAAGATTTCAGAAATTTCCTCAGTAATTTAACTCTTTTTCTTTTTCTCTTTTGGCTAGCCAAGGAGAAACTCCTACATCAACAGGGCCACATTGATGATTACATTCACCAATGAGTAAGTATAAACCAAAACCCATAAAACAGGTAACACTTTTAGGATTTCAATGATTGAGATGCAATATGCAACCAAAAGATGCAAGATTGCATCAACTTGTTAGTGCTGATAGAAGACTATTACCTTCCACCAAATATAGCCATACCCTGCTATGCCAACAAGAATAATTATGCCGTACTTGCGACCACCTGCAAAAGATCAAAAGTTATTAAATGAAAAAATAGCCACATCTAGCAACTAGCTATAATCAGTAGTAGTGGTGGGAGTAGTAATACATGAGAGAAAGATAAAAATAAAAAGTTAAAGTGTGTGTGTATATAGATACTGCAAGAACTAAAACTGAAATTATTTAAAAAAAAAAAAATTACAGAGAGAACAATTTTGCTAGAAGTTTGGCTAAAATCATAAATAAACAATCTATCCATTTAAAATTTCTTTGCTCATATAGGAAAGGTCAAAATTGATCACCCTGAGGATAGCACAATGGTGGAGACAGAGATTCAGGACTGGCGATTGTTGAGTTGGACCTTACAATTCATTGCCACATTATTGGATTGTTATGGATCCAATAACATTATAGAAAACTTAGCTTACTGTGTTCACTGTGAATGGTGAAATTTTCTCTGACTTCAATGCATGCAGTATGGTACAAAAGATACTGTACAGAAATATATAACCAACAAATATGTAAATTATAAGTTGCAAAGCTAAGGAAGACAGCAATTAAAGTGAAACTGTAAAGCTAACAAAAAAATCAATAATAGTGGGCAACTACACTAAAGGAACTGTCTTGGTGGGAAAATTTGAAGGCAGTCATTAGCTTAGATTATACATCAATTTCATCCACAGTAACTACATTCAGCAATGTAGTAACAGTAGGTGTAAGGCTATTAGATTATCACTGAAAATGGACTTAGGTAATTTCAGATATAGCAATATATTTTATATGAGAGATTTGTACATAAGATAATTTTAAGATATGCAAGTCCTCAACAACTTCTAAAGAGTTACTCCCACCGAGGCCCGAGCTCAAATAAATGTCCAGTATTCCTTACTGCCATGATCTAAAAAAAGTCACTTTTCTTTTGGAAATGGAGGAAGATCAACATCCACAAGTTGCCTAGGGGGCCCTGCACATAAGCTTGTACATTGTAACTTGAAAGCACTAGTTTTATTTTTTTTGTTAAAGTCGTATGATCCTCTCCTAAAATATTGTGCATGTTCAAAGTGGACACTTGTTAGGGTTTAGTTTAACTTGTAAGCTTCTCAATGTGTTTCCTTCTTACTTCCATTTTCTTATGTTAGGAGTTAGGACATGGGTATTTAAGGTAAGGGTATTTTGATCTTTTTGCTTAATTAAGACAACTCTAGCATTTTCTGTTGCTATTTATAGTGCCTAGGAGATGTACGGAGCAGCTTTGCCACTCTATTACAGATTGTCAAGATATGGACTGTTCTTGGGTATGTTTCAAACCCTGGAATCTTCCCTAAACCCTCTTCTCAAAAATTCACCATCCTAACAGCACAGTTTGCCTGATTATTACTTTTGCTTCTAATTAGAAGGCGGTAACTAGCTGCTGTAAGTTCAGCTCTTATTACACTGCATTATAGATTCATGACTGAAGCAAATATTTAAGTAATGACCTTGATGTGATTTGGCCCATTCTTACAACACAATGACACATTGACAAACAGCAAAACTTTTACGTTGGACAAACAGTTATCATATTCTCAATGAAAATATAATAAAAGAACATCACTGAAACACAGGTGTTTGGGTTATAAATAGCAACTATAAAAGACATATTAAAGAGTTAAGGGTCTTGGTAACAAGTGCCCACTTGTTAAGGAACATTTCAAAATTTACATCTTCCAATAATAATATAAACGCAATATTCCCTAAATATTATGAATTATTAAAGCATGGAGGTTCTTTAATGCTGAAAATCACATTTTTCAATACATATAAATGCAAATTTCTTGAATTATGTAAATTATTAACGAACGTGGGTCATTTAAAGTTCATTAACAAGTGCCCGGGCCCTGGGACACTTGTTAGTAAAAGCCAAGAGTTAAATCAGACATAGTAGATGAGACAAGTTATCTACAGAATTCGAGTACCAACAAGATATGGAACTAACAGCAAAAATTAATCTGGTTTAACATATATGCATGAGAAGGAGAACAATAGCAACCTGAACCAGCAGATGTTACAATGGTTACAGGTCTACTTGATGCTATGAGTTGCAGCTCCTCCCGTAGGCTGTTAACCTGTTAGAAGCAAATATTAGATTACTAATTGAAGGGGAGAAAATTCTAACTACTGTTACCAACAAGCAGGCTCGTTCTTCCAGAGAGTCAAATGAGGGTCATAAAGCAGTAGTCTGAGCATAATAATTAGGCATATGTATCACAGCCATCAAACTATTTATCCAAGTTGACTTTTCTTCTACTCGGGAAAGGAACGTCAAGGGGAATTCAATGACAAGCAAAATCATGAAAATTTACAACTTTTGATCTTATTGTTTTTGTCTATTTCTTGGTAAAAGAAAAAAAGATCATATCAACGGACCTAATATCATGGTCTTATCCTAAGAAAAAATTACCTTTGGTCCTAATATTAACCAAGGGCTCACACAGTACAGAAGGATCCAGCTACATACATGTAGGTTTAAGTCTCATAGAAGGAAAGCAGAGAGGGATACCCTTAATCATGTACCAATCATCCTTGCCCCACTAACCATCCTCCCTCCCCCCACCCCGCACGCAAAAAAAGGAAAACATAGAATTGGACAAGACTGTCAAGACAGCAAGAAAAGGTGATATAAAATTTGATCTGAGAAAATAATGCTAAATATATCATCCTAATTGTGAAAAGCTCAAAACGAATTCAAACCTGTGCCATCAACAAGTCACTACGTGGTTTTGTACTCGATGAGTGTTTATCATTTTGTCCAATTTGCTTCATTACCTGCAAAGCAAAAGCGAGAACTTCAGATTAAACGGGAACCGATAAATCAAATTTGGTTAAGTACTGAGAAAAAATAAAGGTAATTAACCAGCAGTTGGATACCATACCCTGTATGCACTAGAGAATAAGTCGGAGACACCAGGCACGCGTCCTTCTTTTGCTAGAACTGACCCTACAAGGCCTGCAGAAGTAACATATTAGTTTTTAGTTACTCCGGGCTCCTCTATAAACATAGTGAGAGCCCCAAGAGTAGGAATGCCATCCTAGCTAATTGCATCAAAGTAACCTCTTTAATATGAATCACAAACAGCTCCACCCAAATGTACTAACCTAGCTATGCATGAATAGATATTAGATAATAAGTTGAAAGAGCGTAATCCAATTTAACCATTGGGAGAGCAGTTACTTCACATCACATGATGGCGTAATACAAGAGTAACAAGATAATGATGAGCCCTAGACAATAGCTAGATATTGCGGTCAATCACAGTCACTTTACGGTATAGGAACATACTAGTTGTCAATATAAGCAATTAATCCTCCTTACCTAACCAGCAAAATCAAACTACAAGGGATTAAAACACCATCACAAAAAGTAAACTTATAAATGAAACACTCATGATGATACATTGTACTAATACGAACGTCAGCGAATCAACAAACAGAAAGCTAATCAGACATAGACACACGCAGAGGGGGGTGGAGATTAGAAGTAATAACCAGCGCCGATGAGGATCGTGATTTTCGCGAGAGGGAGAGCCATCTCCCGTATTGAGAGGGAATTAATTATCTCAAACAAACCAACTGAAATCCCCCTCTTTGTCTATCGCTGGTCTACTGCTCTTCCAATCATTCCGTCATCCCGGCACGGCATCAGCTGCTCGGAGTACTTGCTTGCTGCCTGATCAGGAACCGAGGCGGGCTTCGAAAACTTACTTAGGTGCTTCTCCTTCTCGATGATGATATCAAAAGTTATCCTCCACACGATACCGATGGATTTTGATCTCAATTTGTTGACAGCATTTAGGAGATTTGGAACGGAGGAAATTAGGAGTGAGGGAATGTCTCCTGGGTTGCGAAAGTCTTCTGTATTCCCAAAAGTGGCAGTATGGCACGTCCGTTCAAAGGGTAGTGTACCAGCAGGGGAGCTTGGAAAACAAGCCTCTCTCTCTCTCTCTCTCTCTCTCTCTCTCTCTCTTCAGTTTCTCTCTCTCTATATATATATATATATATGGATGTAGTGAGAAAGTTGAGGTCAGCTAAGGACTATTGCCGGAGGGGAGACCAAAACAAACCCTATTCTCCAATTCTGGTCCGGAGTTGGGCACGTCCGAGGGTACAAGGTTGAA
Organism: Lobelia cardinalis; assembly: GCA_028566635.1. NCBI lineage: Eukaryota > Viridiplantae > Streptophyta > Magnoliopsida > Asterales > Campanulaceae > Lobelia > Lobelia cardinalis. The sequence continues at coordinate 7,648 of JAOWAN010032404.1, read as the reverse complement.
ACTGTGGAAGAAGCCTTTTTTTAATTACTGTTGTGCCCTCGCCACTTCCTGTTGTTGGATACTACAAGGATACAATGGATTTCAAATTTTCAATTGCTACGTCGTTTCCAAATCCGTTTGTTATTAGGGTTACTCTTGTGTTCTTTTTTATTTTTCTTTCGTTAATTTTTTTAAATATTTTGATATTTTATGAAAATTGAATTGTTGTGGGTAAGTTCTACAAAAAAATTATTGATAGTTTACATTATAATTTTACAACTGAAATTCTATAATACAATAGTATATGTTTAGATACTTATTTCATCTATAACTAGTTGACTTGCAAAAATGAAATAAAACACTTATTTTGGCTTCGCTCAGAAGATCGATAGATATAATATGTGATAAGATCATATAATGATAAAAATATTTTTTTTAAAAAAAAAGGATAGAGAACAACTAAACATCATATTATATTATGATTAGTGATCTAAGTCTTAGAGATGAAGGGGGCAACTTTCATGGTCCAAGCTTGACATAAACTCAAAAATACTTTCGATTAATGGATTTAATTTTTTTGTATTTCAGTTTACTTTTATGTGATAAAGTAAGAAAAAGAAAGAAATACAATAATGCACTAAACTTGGGAAAATTTGTAAAATTAAGGAAGAAAATGAAAAATACTATATCAATAAATAATGTGAGGTGAAATTATTGAAGAAATACAAAAGAAAAAAGATAGTTGGAGAAAACTATTCAAATTAAACCACAAAAGGGGCATGCACAAAACAGATTTCCCATGTGTGATTAAAGGATTGAGCATGGTTGATTAACATTAAAAAGTGAGGATAATTTATCCTGCCTAGGGGCGGATATTCAATTTCCGTCTATTTTGATCGAAAATTTTTTATTTTGAAATAATTATTTTCTTTTCGATTTTCGATTTTCAAATTTCTAATTTTTGATTTTTTCGATATTTTTTTAATCGGAATCGGAATTAGATTTAAAATTATCGGAATTTTCGATTTTCGATCCGAAAAATATTCGATTTATTTTCGAACATTTTTCGATTTTATTTCCAAAAAAAATATTTTATTTTTAAAAAAAATTCAATTTATTTTTAACTTATTTTTAAATTAATTTTATTCTAAATGGGTCAAATTTAGGTCTATAGACAAGTAACTTAATTAAATTCAATCATGATTAAGTAAAAAGTACAAATAATTATCATAATTTTTAGTCTTCCATTTCATAACGTTTTTTTTTTCATAATTTTAAGATTATAGTACTTTATATTATAACAATAGTATTCACTTCAAAGTTTGTTGTGCACTTTGATTTGCATTATTTTTGTATTTTCTGTCGACTTTTTTCTTAATGAATTTATTTTAGAATATGATCTTAATTTGAAAGTATTTAATTTGTAGAAAAATGTAAAGGTGAATCATCGTAAAGAAGTAGAATAAACTACGTAGTAGCATGTAATAGTGAACAATGATTACTTGTTTAAAGAAAAATTATTTTGAAATTCGAAATTTTTTGAAAATTCCATAATTTTGGAATTATGAACTTTATGAAAATTTCAAATTTTCAGAATTTGAAATTTTCGTTACTTTTGAAATTTTCGGAAATTGAAATCAATTTTTACATTCCGAAATTTTCAGAATGGAAATCGAAAACTAATTTTGATTTTCGATAATTTTTGAAAAATTTTCGAAAATGTTATTTTCGAAAAGTTCTGTCTGATTTTCACCCCTAGTCCTACTAGGAGTGTTCATGATTCGGTTTGATCCGATTTTATGTATATTTTGATTGAAATCACAATCAAACCAATTTTTCAGTTTTTTATATATCACAAACCGCACCAACCCAATCATCATGTAGAATCGAACATTCGATTTCAATTGGTTCGGTTCGATTTGACTATTTTTTCAGTTTTGAAGCAAATCTCAGTCACATTGTACAATCTGTTCATGAAAAGAATCATCTCATGTTAACGCTAAAGCTCTTCAGTAATTGCTCCAGCCACAGCAATATTTTTCTGTATAAAAAAAAATCATACCAATGAACACAAAAGATCCCTCACAAAAAGACACTCAGGGACTTCTCATGAAACAATAAATCAGTCACCAAATTAATATAGATTCAAGGCCAATCTATTTACACAAAGAAAATCTAGAAAACGGAGTCATAAGAATCATGAAATCTCCGTCCAAACAAGGAGTCTATTTACACAATCTTTATAACATTATTTTTGACATATGAAATGCCGAAAATAATTTTTGTGCTCCGTACAAACAAATATTGGATAAAAACAAGCAGTATAACAATTTCACAGCAGATATTCAAATCTTCGATTTATATCATTCAAAAGATGGCGGTCTACTACTAGATAAACAGTTTAAAAGAGTAATCAAAAGTAATTTTAACAAAAGATATGCAATAAGCGAAGAATCTGAGAATGAATAGGGAAAATACCTGTTGGTTAAGCATTGAATCTATTAATAGTGCTATGTAACTTATATTCGGTTTGGTTTGGTTTTATTGGCATAAAATATTTATGAAACCGCAACCAAACCTATTTTTCGATTATTATCAAACAACAACAACAAAAACAAAAACAAAAAAGTCTTAATATCAATAAATTTTTAAAATAAGAAAAACGAAAGAAAGTTAAAATAAGAATGAAATGGAAAGCACTTTTGATTTATTTGATTATTTGATTTAAGTGAAAAAAAGAATAAAATACAAACTTATGTTATTATTTATTAATATTTAATATTTTTTTAAATGAATTGTATTTTTTATATTCTTAATTTCATCTCTTTTTGCTATATATTAATATTTAATATTCTATATTCATTATTAATTTAAACCATGATACTATGAAATTATAGAGATTAATGAAATAACTTTTTTTGATGAATTATAATAAAAAATTATCGTATAACCCCCATAACAAATATGAATTGAGTTAGGTACACATCGTATAATGGTTGAATCATGAAAGGAGCATTGAAATTAATTGGTCAAATCATAAGAGTGGTAGGACTTAGGGGTGTGTAAATTTTTTTCAAAATCGAATCAATCGAATCAAGTCGATCTAACCGACCAAAAATAAATTGAATCAAAATTTTGATTTGATTTTGATTTTTGGTATTTCTCCAAATGGACGATGGCCGCCCCCCTCTAGCTCCAAGGAAAAGACGGTTAGCTGTCGACGAGGATGACGAGGAAAGATATCAAGAGAGGAGCGTGGATTATAATCCCCGCAGACGTGCTCACAGAAGAAAGCCTTCTCAGGGCAGACAGACCGCATATGAGCGGGGACAAGTAGAGCAACAATACTGGCATGCCAACCATCTTAAAGTCTTCTATAGATAGACTAGGGAAATCATGTACCATTCATCTCTCTCGCAATAATTCAAAAGTTTAATGCAAGTTCAGATTCCTTGTTCTCACTACTTTTTCATCTGCAACAAGCATTGAGGCGGGCAGGACCATCAACGGTCATATTGACGCCCCCAAAGCATAAGGACATTCTAACACTTGTCTCTAAGAGGTGTGACTGTTAGAAAAAGATTCCTCGCCAAGCGCAAGGTCACCCTGATACTCATCCCTAAGAGATGCGACTATTAGGAAAAAGGATCCTTGTCAAGCGCAAGGTCTCCCTAATACTCATGCCTAAGGGATGCGACTTTTAGAAAAAGGTCCTTGTCAAGCGCAAGTTCACCCTGATACTCATCCCTAAAGGATGCAACTATTGGGAAAAAGGTCCCTTGCCATGCAAAAGATCACCCAAATACTCATCCCTAAGGGATGCGACTATTAGAAAAAGGTCCATTGTCAATGCCAAGCGCAAGGTCACCCCGATACTCATCCCTAAGGGATGCGACTATTGGGAAAAAGGTCCCTTGACAAGCGTAAGTTCACCCTAATACTCATCCCTAAGGGATGTGACTATTAGGAAAAAAGTCCCTTGCCAAGCGCAAGGTTGCCCTAATACTCATCGCTAAGGAATACGACTATTAGAAAAAAAAAAAAACCTTGTGAAATACAAGGTCAAAACACAAACGAATTTCCCGAAAGAAAATACAAGTGTAGATGATCCTCGACTCCACTAAGGGACAACAAGAACAATAACCATGATGGTCAACGTTTCAAAACTCCTAACAGGGGAACAATTCATCATCGCCCTTATCGCTCAACAATAATCACTCTGATCGCACTCACTCAGAATTTAGAAATAGGTTAGTAATTTTTGAAACTTTAAGAATGCTTGAATCGCCCCGGCCCGCCGCTCTCGGTTTGATCGCTACCATCACTTGCAGTTTGAAAACAAATAAAGAGAGCAAAGAAGATAATTTGCAAAATCCATATATATTCATCAACAATGGATGCTTTACAACTTAAGGACAAAGGGTATGGGGACAGCTAGTTACATCAAAAGCAGCTAAACACACCAAAGACAGCTAGTAACATCAAAACTACGAATAGATCTGGTCTGCACGATCGAGGGCTTCCTAAGGGGGAAGAAAGAAATTGAAGCCAAGTGCGCCTCCAAGCAGAACGACCACTGAAAGCTATCTGCATAGGTGTCATCAGGCATCTCAGAATCGCAGATAACCTTGCGGGTTAAGAGGAGGTACTTGGAAGAGGAAAACGCATGTCGAACGCAAGCCAGGGCAAGCCCGCCTCAAGGCGATACAGGCAGAGAAGCTGGTGGTTGGTTCGGGACCCTACGTCGCAGCTACCACTGCTTCGCCAAACTTGGTCTGAGCCCATGGGGGGAAGAAACAATCGACGCGACACATCTTTGTGTGTGTGTACACGAGAATCGGTCTTGTAGTCCTAAAGAAGCACACGTGGATCATCAGAACCAGGAAAACCTTCCTAGGCCGAGAAGAGGGATCCCCGGCGAACTTCTTCCAAACCAATGCGACACCCCAAAGGCTGTTACACGGGTTGTGCCGTCTTCCTCGCTCCATATATTTCACAGGATATGTCGTCTTCACGATGCCAAAACAAGCCCCTTAACAGGTTCCTCGACAAGTAGGTCGCCTTGGGCTTTCCCAAACCTTCTGATCCTCCTTTGCTTGACGCATGCTCGGCATAATCGGATGGCACAAGACACTATGATTGCCAAAGCATCAGCCACCTAAAAAGAAAAAGAGGGATGTTAGGCTACCACAAAAAGGGCAGAAAAAGAGAACACCAAGACAAAACAAGCAAGAAAGATGAAAGGGGATACCCGCCTTTGGAAGCAAATCGGGAAGCAGAGGGAAAGTCTCCTAGTATCGCCGTGAATGACCCAGGAATGCTAAGGAAAGAAAGAAGCCTACGAGGAGGATTTCAGAGATTTGAGGGAAGAAGGGACCCTCTGACGAAGAAAGACCACAAAATTTCTTTCTCTCAAAGAACTTCCCTAGAGTTCGGAAGCATGAAAAGGTAGAAGGAAAACTCCTCCCCCTTTTATAGGGCGAACTGCATATAATGAGGTCCGTTGAGTAGGGGAAAAATATTCCCAGGACCAAAGAACGAGGCAGTTTTTGAAATATCTCAAACGACTGGTGGGGGAAATGATGCGCCTCAGGAGAACGAGAGGACAGTTATTGCCCCGTCAGTTCCACTTCCCTATGTGCATGCACCAGTCTAGATTGACACGACGGCGCACCTCGGGAGTACGCGCACGCATTTGATGCCCCGGCAGTTACTCTTCCCCACGTGCATGCGCCCGTTCAGATTGACAAGACCTTCATTAAATGATCACAAAACGACGTCGGAACAAGGGCCTAATCAAATTCTACCACTGGCCAGAAAATATCTAAGTCATCAGTGATCTCGTCGGGCAACACGCATACCCAACGCAGGCATTTAGACCGCCTGATCAAGTCTTTCAAGATCGTGTCTCCCCTCAAAAGAATGGGGGACAACTGATGAGCCCAAAGCTCGCCTTAATGTCCAATGGGCTAGATGAAGGAGGCCCAACGGGCAGGCCCAACTAAAAAAAGGGCGAGTTGGGCTCCACTTAGAGATAGCGATTCGGCTGCCCCCAACCCAAGCTCGATATGGCGCACCCAGACTATCCTACCTACCCGATACAGACTTAATACATCTACTTCAGAAGAAGGAACACGCATCTAAGGACAGTCTACACTGAGAGCAAATAAGGGCTCGGTCAACCACTCCCCCATTGGGCCTGACTCCTCTCTCACAGCCAGCCTACGTGGGAAAGAGTGAGTCAGAACCACACCAACCGCAGGAGAGCACCCCTCCATCTCATGATGATCACGCCAACTACCAACTGCTCCGCCATGGCTGCTATACATACTCCCATCTACCGCCTTTCGGAGGTAATCCACTTTTCCCCTTTAGAGAATTACTGCCAAAATATACACTCGTATTCTCTACCTTCACCTCTCATCCGTGAATAATCGCCGTCACGTCCTTCCTAGGACTGACCGAGATCCCACGAAATACTTATCCTCACGTCGGAGCGTGTGAGCGAGGTGAAAACCTTGATCCTCACGTTGGGTGTTTTCTATGTTCTTTGCAAATTATCAACAAGCAACACGTCATTATTAAAAAAGAGTCGACCCCCACGCAACACGTGGATCGTGGAAATATCACGACACGATCAAACCCATTTCACCAAAACACTCGATTAATAAAAGCCACCCGATGTGAAATTTTTAATAGAGAAAATTATGTGCAAGAGAACGCAGTCACACAAGTAATATATGATAAGTAAAAGTTGATCCCACGAGGACGGTTGAATTAATCTCTCTAAGTACCGGCTACTTGAATTTAATTTTAATCGAAGTAAGCAAATTGTGATGAAGGTTTATGAATTAAAACTACTCTAATATTGTTAATTAGAATGATTGTCAATCTCAAAATCCTAGTAATAATATGTAATTAAAAAGCAATAAATCTACCTATGTAAATTTCGAGTTGTCAATCTTTAATTTAAGTATTTAACTAAAAGAATGAGTTGCAAACACGAATCCGGAATCAAGAATGTCAATTTTGATTCTAAATCACACATTGAAACGAAATATTAAATTGCAAGTAATGATAAACACACGAATCTAGGGTTGTCAATCCTTAATTCGCGCAACTCAAGAACAATAGACGAAACGAACCACAATTACGATTCAAGAACTAAGGTTGTCAATCTCTACTCAAGAATACACAATTGAATCAACTTAAGCAATAAACACGTAAGAAGAACGATTGTCAAACGAACACTTACGATGCGAAAATTGTCAAACTCCATTGCTTAATTAATCCAATTGTCAAATACAATTCCTTGTGTTGATCAAACTCTATAATTTGCTTAAGTCCATCCCAAAATCACACTAAGCTCAGATCAGTCATGACTACATATATACATATGTTTAGCTTAGTTATTTTTACAGATAATTTGGTAATATCTTAATAGATTTCTCTATTATAATCATTAACCATGCAGGTACATTATCAAGCACAGAGCTGATAACTTTAAAGCTATCACAAGCTCTGAGCTAAGCTAAAGCTTCATAGTAAGCTTGTTGTATTAGCTACAGATATGATTATCTATATTAGCAGCTTTGTTTAAAATCAAAGTTGCGATGCATATTTGAATGTCATTATGATCTCCAGTTTTATATGCTACAATTTATTGTGA
>JAOWAN010032388.1:0-18149 GCA_028566635.1 Lobelia cardinalis | reverse complement strand
AAACGTTAGGGCCTAAACTGCAATAAATGAAACCTGGGGGCTTGTTTAGCAATTTTACGGAAACCTTAGGGCCTAAATTGCGATTAACCCTATCTCATATTGTAACGTCTTGAGATAAAATCTCGATATTGTATTAGTTAATAGAGTAGGCATCAAGTCCTTGTGGATCGAATCTACTTTCCCTATTTATATTATTTAGAAGTAGAAAATTATAAATATTATTTTAATTATCATTTTTATCAGTAATGTATACACAAACTAATTACTTTGATTTTCTTTATACCACTTTATTTTCCTCTTTTATTGAGTTTATTTTTTCTATTTTTTTTCACTGCATATACACATTTTCTATTTAAATAGACCATAATCTATACACTATAAATATGATCTTTTATGAAATTTGTTATTCATATTTATTGAATCAATAATATTAAATCATTTTCCATAAATTAAAAATATGAAAATGTTAGAGCAACATATTTTCATATTTAAGATGAACAAAAAACCTAAATTAAATTAAACAAAGTTCAATTTTGTAAACATAAATATAAATAAAAATAAATCGATATAAATTGTTTAAATGTGTGTGTATGTTATTGTGTGTTCGCGCGCAAGCGCCATTTCAATGTGTGTGCATGTGTTAAAATATGAAAATTTTAATAGCAATATTTTTTCATATTTAAGATGAACAAAAAACCTAAATTAAATTAAACAAAGTTAAATATTTTTATCATAAAATATAAACAAAAAAATAATTCAACATAAACGATTTAAATGAGTGTGTGCGCACGCACCATTTCAATGTGTGTGCAAGTGTTTGTGTGGGTGGGTGAGTGAGGGAGCGAGGGAGAGGTCCTACCTGAGACTGTCGAAAGGCATGTTTTGATGGCGGAATGTGGTGGTGCCGTGGTGGCATAGTAGTGGTGTGGTTAGGACCAAAAAATTAAATCAAAAATGAAGCACGGTAAGAGAGAGGGGAAAAAATATTACTCTAGACTCGTTTGGTAGGGGGTACATGATAGTATTAAGAGGGGATAAGTATTATTAATAATTTTATTCGGTGCCACTAAATCAGGATAAGGATCTAATACCCCCATTTAGGGGTATTATTAATACATGGGTAGGGGGTGGTATTATTTATACTCCGTATTAACAACTGAAATCACTACAACAGGATTAAATTATGTTGATAATATTTTAATAACAATGCTATCAAATATTATATTATTATTAATTAATACTATTATTAATTGTGGCCTCGCTAAATAATATTAATAATACTACTTATACCCTATAATCTCATACCCTCTACCAAACGAGTAGCTTCCTATTTTATCTTGGCCAGGGAGATCCCTTTGGGCTTGACGTACCTGCGAGATTCGACGGCAGTGGCGCAGTGGTGTAAAGAGAAGATCGTGCAGGAGATCAATATTGAGAGAGAGTGAAAACAATAGGGGGGAAGGAGTCGTACGTCTAATATTAGTATTGAGACATTATCCCACACTGGGAATAAACTAGCCGCATAATCACTTAATAAAAATTCTGGGCTACTCCGCTCATTGCCAGTTGATTTTGAGATAGAACCTCAAATTTTAACATGGTATCAGAGCAGGCTCTACACGTGCAGGTCCAAGAGCCCACGATGTCCGCGTCTGCACAATTACTTAATAAAGATCATGTGCTACTCCGCTCATTACCAATTAGTTTTGAGATGAAACCCCAAACTTTAACATTAGAACTTAAAATTTAGTGACGTTTTTCTACTTTAGCAACAATTTTCGTCGTAAAATTTTTATTCACGTCTTTTTTCCACTAAAATTTAGTGATACTAGTAATATTTGACGGGGATCTTTAATTAGTTTTGCGATAATTTCTGTCATCATTTTCGAGTTGTGCAAGAATACTTTCTTTCAAACGGGTGGCTTCTGTAAAAAAAAAAAAAAAAAAAAAAAAGTTCCCTTTCAATCGGTCCCTAGCTCTCAGTAGTCAGTACCATTGCAGTTGATTTCCTTCACTTAGATCAGTCATAATTCTAAGTACAATAAAGAAAGACCCTATGGAATGAATATTAATCATGTTAGTTGACCTTTCATAATTATATGTCATAACATGCACAAGGTCAGCACTGGAATTAAAGTCTTAATATAATTTTGCTTGTTAAAAATCATTTCAAAGTTTTAAGACAACTAATACTGATCCATTGCATTAATATAATGACAAGAGTGAGAGAGAGAGAGAGAGGAGCCAAAGTGTTGGCACAACTCAAGTACTATCGATCAACCAAATACACGATGAATTTTTGATAGTCACAATTTTCAAGTGGGCTTAAATAAGTTAAATTTCAAATGATGACACGCTGAATTGGTCCTGACAAGATGCCTTCCAACTATCATTCTTATTCTCAACGTTCGATATCTCTCTTTCACTCTTCATCGTTAGATTATTTTTGTTACTATTCATTCAACTGTAGCAAGACCAATCTGACAATCTCCATTGTATTAGAAATTTAGTCAAAATTTAGTGGCTCTTAAATATCTCAATTATAAAGATCCAAAAGTCCACGACCATCGCACACAAAGGTTATATATATATATATATTTCAAGCCATTGCAGACAGGCTGCTGCTGCGCGCTAGCTGCTATACAAAAATCACCATGCATCTAGCAGATGATGAATTAAATCTACTGAGAATTCATCCAGATCAACACATGTAATTAAACTTCTTTATCCCTCTCTTTTAGCATTTAATTAGTTCATTAATTCTCTGTTATCATGATGAAATTCATGAAGTACAGAACAAAAGTTGTTTGCAAAATCTGATGAGCGCCTAGGCACTAGGAGCGCTCAATGCACTTATATGTTATAAATTATGCACTTATCTGTGTTATAAAATGTACATACTAATTATGAACATATTAATAATATAATTATTATGTGCATTTTATAACACATATAAGTGCGTAAATTATAACATATAAGTGTATTGGGCGCTCCTAACAAAATCGAGCGCCTAGACGCTCATCAGATTATCTGGAAGTTGTTTCATTAGCATGTCTTGGTAATTTTTCTTATGAACTGCGCGCATGCATCTAGTTTCAGGAGGCACATGCTAAACAAGGCTGCAAAAGAGGAGACCATTATATTGAGTCCTTCTTCCATCACACCTAAAAGGGAAGATTTAGCTAACAAACAGGTAAAAATAAAATAAAAATTAAAGCCCCATTATTTCATAATTTCATACTGTGTATGAACTTGTAATAGTTTGTTCTTAATTATTCGGATTAAACACAGGCAGCTATGGCCTTTGACCAATGACAACATATCGTTTGCGGATTATTACATGATATTAATTTCCTCACCATATGATAATTAATAGCTTGGACAAACCGCAAATAATTCATTGAATTAATTATTCATCCATTGGATTATGTACATTAAACTAATTCTTCTGGCAAATTCACCACTTTAATGCTCAGATCAGGAATACGATATCGTACGATATTTGATTTTAATATTTGATATGCAAAGTGAAAAAAGTAGGAGAAAGATATAAAATGGTGGGACCTATAATATATAAAGTGAAAAGGTAGGAGAGAGATAGAAAGAAAATGATGTGATTTCAAATATTAAATATCAAAAAAATTAAATTCATGATCTAAGCATAACTTATTTTTCATTAAAATTTATCACTCCGTTAATTTGGCGTTAATTCAAGGAATAAAAGGACATTTTGCCGGTAAAATAAAGTTACCAGGGTGATTTTTGTCCTATATTTAAATTAAATATTGAAAATTGATCTCACATGTCATTATGAATTAAACGGGATTTAACGTACGCCCATGACATTTATGGAGTATCTACTAATGCATATTTATGCATTTAGTTCATATTTATGAAAATTAGTTAGTTCAATTAAAATTCTCTCAATCAAGTAAATAATTTCAACGTGATTACAAAATACGAACTAACTACCTAGTTGACAACGATGTGTAATCTAGTGATAGTAAATCTTACTGTTTTCGAGAGGTTATGAGTTCGAGTCACGTTTAGGGTATATGAAAATCACTAACAAACCTCTATTTAAATTTTTTATCAGGTAACAAATCAAATGTTATCTGATAACGTGTTAACCGTTTATATATTGCAATTCCATGTAGAATGGGTAGAAAGATGATTAGCACAACTACTTTTAAAATTTTACATAAAAAAATCTTATACATTTTTTTTATTTTTTATGAATATAATATAATTAATTTTAATATTTAATATATTTATAAATTATTAAAAATAAATAATTTCTCTTAAGAAACTTTTTTACTATTAGGTTTTGAAATTTAGTTATTAAACACAATTTATTTAAATTTCTTATTTAATTTAGGATTATATAATAATTTTGTTATCAAACTCTAAAATTTATATTTTAAAATTATTTTTTAATGTATATTTCTAAATTAATTTTTAATTTAATTTAGAATTGTATCAAATTTAAATTCTTTTAATCTCAACCAATCAAAAAATTTCATCTATCGGTGGGAGATTGTTTATGGGATTGTGTGTTATGACTTACCGATGAGAGAAAATGTGTGAAAAATGTGTATATGATGTTGTATGTGAATAATGGAGAATGTATGAAAAGTGTGTGTATGTGTGTGTGTGTGTGTGTAAAATTATTTGTTGTGTGTGGTTGGAGTAATGCTAGTGCTACAGTTACAAAAGAGTTACAAAAAAAATAATAAAAAGATAATATGAAGCATTTTTACTGATGTAATTTTTCTTAGCGATAGAATCCAATATATATATATTTTGTCAAATTATACTAAGTCAACGAGTCTTTTGTACGCTTTTTGTATAGATTTCTTTATTGCTCTAGAATTATTAGTGTGGTTGAGAGAAAGGAAGTGAATAGTGCGTGTGCAGAGTGTATATATTTTAAATGACGTTAGTTAACTAAATTTAATGTTAGTTAAACTATTATTAAAGTTAATAAATTTTAAATTTTAAATATTATAATTTTTTGTAATATTATTTCATAATTTTATTAAAAAAATTAATTGCTTACTTTCGGTACAGCCTTTTTCTAGTAATTAATAAAAATATTTGATGTCCGGACAAATTTGAAAATTTTAAGAGTAGTAAATACTCTCTGCATGTATGTACCTCAACTTCCTTACGTACAGTAACAGATATTTCTCTCTCCCTCTCTCTCTCTCTCTAAGTAAGCATTCACTGCTTCTTACTCGACAATTCTTCTTCATCTTTCAGGCAAATTAATGGCGGAATACGACAGCGTTCTACGGTCAAGTCCGGCTTCCAGGCTAAGGTGGGACGTGTTCCTGAACTTCAGAGGCGGAGACACGCGCAACACCTTCACCAAAAGTCTCTATGCAGAACTAGAAGGCAACGGCGTTCGTGTCTTCCGCGACAACGACGGCCTGAGACGCGGCGACTCGCTCGATGCGCTGTTCGAGGCGATTGAAGACTCGGCTGCTTCGATCGCCATAATATCTCCTGCCTACGCCCACTCGCGGTGGTGCCTTGAGGAGCTCACGAAGATCTGTGAGTGCAGTGCTGATTATCGACTCATCCTCCCGGTGTTCTACGGAGTTGATCCGTCTGACGTTCGGCGGCAATCGGGCCCGTTCGAGGAGGATTTCCGGAAACATGAGAGCAGATATGGAGAGGAAGTGGTTGGGAAGTGGAGAGAGGCTATGCGGAAAGTTGGGGGAATTTCCGGCTGGGTTTACACAAACAGGCATTATACTCTACTTTCTCTCTGAATTGCAATTGCAGCTAATTTCTCCTGATTTCCCCCCAAATCAGCTTCAGGGGTTAGGTCTAGAATCGCTCCGTTCTGAACATCCCTCTTTCTCTGCGTACAATTTCGAATTCATAATTTTCACTATACACGTACTGCTAATGAAATAGGAACAAAAGCATGATTATTCTAGTATTACAAACAAGTAAAATCGATTAAAATATTAACTAGGGCTTGTCATTCGAACCAATTTTAAATGAATTTTATTGATGTGCTGACATTGTTTAATGTAAATTGCCCACAACGTGGGGAATCATCAGGTCCATATATAGGGCTTGTGTCATCCCATAGCGTAAATGGTGCAACAGCTTAATCATAACTTCTCACTAATTTGAAAATAAAGGTTAGCTTTTTCATTAATACTATCAAATTATATTAGTTATTAATTATGTGTTATATTGTGTACATATTAATATTACTATAATATTTACTATTGGGTTTAACTAATATCCCCACTAGTTTGTATGAGTTTAGCCATGTCCCCATTTTTACTTTTTCAAAATGTCCTCACTTTTTAATTTTTAATATTTATTTGGAAGGGTAAAAATATCAAAATCGTGTATAGAAAAATGTGCTTGTATTTAATGCATGTGAAAAGTACATATGCAATGATTGGAACATTGATTAGGGCAATGATTGAGATGATAATTAATTATCAAGCACATTTTTCAATACACGATTTTGACATTTTTACCCCTCTAAATAAATATTAAAAATTAAAAAGTGAGGACATTTTTGAAAAGTAAAAATGGGGACATTGCTAACCTCTTACAACTAGCGGAGATATTAGCTAATCCCTTTACTATTATTACTATAATTATAATTTTACTATTATTATCATCATTTTTACTATTTATTAAAATTAATATTTTTAATATCCGTCATATTTATTATTATTACTATAATTATAATTTTACTATTATTATCATCATTATTACTAGTTATTAAAATTAATATTTTTAATATCTGTTGTTATTTAAAAAGAAACAAAGTTTTTGCCACTAACGGTGTTAATAGAATATTAACTTTGGGACTTTTCAGTATTGAAAGTTCGATTTTGGGATTTTTTGGATAGAATAATTATTTTTGGAACTTTTTTGATATGAAAGTTTTTTAAGAGGATTTTTCCTTATTTAAATGCACTCAAGTTATTGTTTAATGACGTGAAATTAGTGAGACTTATTTCTTATTTAATTAAGTAACTAAAAGAGGCACTATAGATGGTGGTTACTGTAGAACTTTCTAAACAAGAACTAGAGCTTTTGGATTCAACGTGACAAAGGTACTGTTGGTTCGAGATGCAGGGACATAATAAATGTATGACCAAGGAGAGATATGATAGATTTATATCTCTTCAACCTGCAATTCAAGTCGTACAAGTGTGCTCCATTTGAAGGTAAATAGTCATGTTAAATTGTGGAAAGGAAGATGCTAGCTAGGTAATAGGTATGTCAACATTTTATCTCAAGCTATGCACAAATGGACGCAATTTGTAAGTGTGCTCCCAGTAGTATAGTTATGTGTGTGTGTGTTTAGTGAATCACATTGGCGCAATTGAGATGAAAAGTTGAAAACAGCCCCGAAATTTCTAGTAGGAAATGCTGATTACAGGTTCAGACTGAATCACAAGAGAAACTCAAATACAAAATGAAACAAAGGAACCAGAAACTAGACTACCATAATGGACACTTGCCGAGCACAATTACTTTATTTTAGTGCACCAATTACATGTCAGATTTACGGCTCAAACATTAATTAATAATGGAACATAATCCATCTTTAGCTCTAGAGGTCATACTCATACTATTATTCTTTAAAGGCTTGTTTATGCAGAGTTGTGGCTATTGCAGTTGTATGCTTCATTGTGCATTTGTCTTATTTTTCCTATTGACTTCATAATTTCTGCAACTATATATTAGTTCAAATGAATTGATTTATGAGCAGTGCTAGATTTACTCCAAATATCAACCAGTTTGTCAATGATATGCACTGCAGGGTTGTACCTCACCGTCCTGCAATGCATACATTTGATTTGACATATACCATGGTTGATACATGTCATTTCTGGAGCATTTCGGGTCTTTTATACTTAGTTGATTATTGTTCGCTTTTTATTTTCTCCTTTGTTAGGGCTGGTTGTTTGTGTTTCTCGAATATATATATATATATATATATATATATTGAGACGTATTCGGCTACAACTTACTTTTCCGTGCGAATCGATTGTATTTTAGTACATTTTTATTGTATCTTCGTTAATTTATTATATCTTAGGTATTTTTCTATATCTTTTGCGAACCTATTTATTTTAGTTGATTTAAAAGAAAAAATCTTGTGATGAATCTTTATTTTACAAAATACAGAAATATCGTAGCAAATTCATTATCCATTTTACAAGTCAGGAAAAATCTTCCTATTCTAGACTAATTTGTTTCCTACGTTAGAAGATTGTGTATAAGGCTGTACATGAGCTAGATAGATCCGAATTTTAACGGACTCAAGTCGATCTTTTCAATTTTTTTTACGAGTCGAGCTTTTACGAACTCGAGTCGAACCTAAAATGAACGAGTTTGGCTTGGCTCGTGGCAGACTCGCAAGCCTTCGTGAGACTAATTTGCGAGCCTTGAATTTTATGAACCTTAACGGGTCTTGACAGACTTTTTAACGGGTCTTGACGGGCTTTTAACGAATCTAAAAAATGAAATTTTCGACTTTTGATCTTTATTCAATTTGTAAATTTGTTTTATTGTTTTCGTGGTCTGATCCTCTCTAATTTTTCTTAAATAAAAGAAATTCATATGCATGTTTAAAAATTATCAACAATAATAACTTTCTTATAAAATGTATAAGCATGTTTTTTGTGATAGTTTATTGATTTTATGCAAAATATGGATCATAATTCATATATGTTAACAAAAATTTGAGCTTAATAATTTTAATTTTTTTCGTTTGTTAGATAAGATAACTATGTACACATGACATTAAGTCTCATTTGAGTTACATTATGGTCAGATCAAGAATGCGATATATGATGATATTGTACTGTTCACTATTTGGATATGAGATGATATGAGTTTATGAAGTAAAAGACTAAATTGCCCCCATGATGTGAAAGATTTGAATGTGATGTGAATAGAGAGAATGTGATGCGAAAGGTTTAAATATGAGAAGAGAATTGAGGAGAGATGAGAGAGAATATGATGTGAAAGATTTGAATTGATATGTGAGAGTGTATGGATAGGGGTAATAGATGAAATGTGTTTGGTATTTATTTGTGATGTTGGGTGATATTTGAGTAAAATATTGAAAATATATGAAATATGTTTAATATTGGAATATTCAAATGTTGTGAGATATCTGACTTGTGATCGGAGCATTAGTTAAATTACAATTTAAAAAAGATATAGGTGCTAGATTTTTGTTCCCTAAAAAGTATACACTAAATGCTATGAGTTGCCTTTTTTGTAATTTTCTTTTAAAATAAATACAAATTTAAACTTGTTAATGTTGAATCGAATCGAGTCGACCCTTAACGAGCCGGTTCACGAGCCTCGCAAGTCGAGTTGAGTCGGACTCGCAAAATATGACGAGCCTGAAAATTGTGTTTGGCTTGGCTCATGAAAGGAATGTGAGTCGAGTCGATCGGGACGAATCTAAACGGATCGAACCAAACTGAATCTACGAACTGGCTTCACTTATGTACAACTCTAATTGTGTATAACTGTAAAATAGAAAATTTGCTTTTATTGCTCCAAATTTTATGTACAAAAACTTGTATATATAGGTGTTAACATATCAATAAGAGTTAATTCATTCACTAAGGCCATTAACAAAATAGTATCAGAGTAATAAAATTATGATCTTATAATAGAAGAAAAAGATAGTTCTGGTTATTCGCTTGCATCATATGGAGATCTATCCTCACTGCAGATCACGAATCGTAAATTGGGTGAAAAAAATTTCCTCTCGAAGTCAGTTCTCGTGATTCTTCGCGAAAGAGGAAAGATGAGTTATATCACAGGAGAAACCAAGAAGCCCAAGTCGAAAAACTCGATGTACCCGATTTGGGAGTTGAATAACTCAATCTTAATGGCATGGTTTATCAACTCAATGGCTCCAAAACAACAACGGCGATTAGGGATAATGTTAAAGACACTACTAAAAAATAGAGATTAGCTACGGAGGATATTGCGACGGATCCGTCGTTAGGCGGACATACGCCGTCGCTATATGGTCAAAAGCCAGTTAATGAAATGTCTACGGAATATAGCGACGGACACCGTCGCTAAAGATAAAGAAGCCCGTCGCAATATTTGGACTCCGTCGCTAAATTCCCACGAAAAATTAGCGGGAATTTGGCTCTGAAGTTAGCGACGGTCCGTCGTTAGAAAAGGTAGATGTCGTCACTAGAGTTTATATATTAGCGACGGAGTCCGTCGCTATATTTAGTAGACTTTTTAATTAATGCCATTGACTAATTAGAGACGGTTTCCGTCGCTAAAGTTATTGGTGCCGTCGCTTTTTAGCGATGGTTTTCGTCGCTACGTTTTTTAATTCAAACAAAACGAACTGGCTTCGACAGTACGGCGGAATCTGGCTGATGATTTCGTCGATCAGCTGTTTGGGACCCCTCCGACCGGCTTTTCATGTCCTACCCCTCCCCAGTAGTACATTATTGTAAATTAGGATCTTACTGTGTATTATAATTTTACAAAAATTAATTTTTTAAATAAATACGCCTAATTTGCGACGGACTCCGTTGCTATAGAACTATTTTTAATTTTTTAAAATAGATATAGCGACGAAAATTCGTCGCAGAATTATTAATATTCTGATTTTATTATTATTTTTTATTATGTAATTAGCGACGAATTTTCGTCGCTAGATTATAAATATTATGATTGTATTATTATTTTTTATTATGTAATTAGCGACGGAAATTCGTTGCTGTATTATAAATATTATGTTTATTTAATTATTTTATATTATGTAATTAGCGACGTTTTCCGTCGCTATGTAATCGTCGCAAGACTACGTCGGTTATTTTTCCGTCGCAAATAGAAAAAAATTAGTGACAGCAAACTCTTTTCGTCGCAATTAGCGACTAAATTTAGTGACGGCATTCCGTCGCTACCTTTTTCGTGCGACGGAATTCTGTCGCAACTCTCCGACGTTAAACAAGTTTTTTTTGGTAGTGGAAGAATTACTCGGATCTTGAGAATGCCTCACAGATATTCGAAATCAAGATTAAATTAAAAAACCTCAAGCAGGGTAGTCTCGATGCCATTGGGTATTATAATGCCCTGAAAATACTGTGGCACAAACAGGATATGTTTTATGAAGCGGACCGGGGAAATGTTGATGAGCATGTCAAGTTCAAACATCATCTCGACAAAGAACGGTACAAAAAATTGCTTGCTGGACTTGATTGTGAACTTGACGAAGTCCGGGGGAGAATTCTGGGGAGAAAGCCTATTCCGGCCACTGGAGAGACATTTGCTGAAGTGAGACGTGAAGAAAAATGGAGAAGAGTGATGCTCGGCGAGAAAACCGACTCTACACCGGTCACGATTACGGGGGAGCAACCGGTGGAAATCATAGCTCTTTACACTCGTGGACAGTATGACTCCTTAGCACGTTCTAGAGAAAATACACAATTTAACAAGCCTTACAAGAGAGGAGAACGACCATGGTGTACCCATTGTAACAAAGCAGGACACATCAAAGAGACATGTGGGGAGCTTCATGGCGAACTAGCCATCTAGAAACCTCGAAGGTTAGAAAAACCAAGGGCACTAATGATTGCAACAGAAGCAAAGAGAGACATCAATGAGAAAAACACTAATATTCAACTTACAAAGGCACAACTTGATCAATTGTACCTGCTTTCTAGAGTCCTAAATTGCAAAACACCTCTATTCACATTGCATAATACTTATCCTCACTTTTCCACTTCTTCATTACCACTAAAAATCTTTGGATGTTCTAGTTTCATACATATTCACAACCAAAACCTTTCGATACTTGATCCTAGGTTTACTAAGTATGTCTTTATTGGCTTTATCTCCTACTCAGAAAGGATACAAGTGTTTTTCACCAACTCTAAAACGTGCGTTTGTGTCCAAAGATGTCACATTTCTCGAGTCCCATTTCACCTCGCCTCATCTTCATGGGGAGAATTTGATCGAAGAAGAGTCGTTGAATCAATCCTAAAGCCCACAACTTCTAATACACCTTTACCTGTCCTATCTAATTTCAGCTCGATTCAATCACCATCTTCTGCAACCAAGAGTGGAGGATCAATTAGACATCCCTAATCTCCGTGTATGTGCGAGAAAGCAACATCTATAAAGGGTAGATATACCGCAGACTCGGCCGTGCCAAGAATTAGACCAAAGGGACTGCTCCACAATTGAGACCTCTCGATGGAGTGAAGATGATGATGATGATGATTCTGGTCTTAGAGAACCTATTCAAATATAGCCCTCTCTTGAACAAGATTACGTATTTCTAACTTTATTTCCTATGATAGGTCATCTCCAAACCTCCGCTGCTATACTGCTAATATATCTAAAAAAGAGATACCAGAATATAATACACACTCTTCCGCAATGGAGGCAGGCCATGAAACGTTGGAAGTTGTTAACCTGCCAAGATGTAAGAAGCCAGTGGGATATAAATGGGTGTTCACCATTAAGTATAATGTTGATGGAAGTGTTGAGAGGTACAAAGCTCGGCTTGCTGCGAAAGGGTTCATAGAGACCTACTGTATAGATTACCAGGAAACGTTTGCACCGGTTGCCAAACTTAATACAATCAGAGTTTTGCTCTCTCATCTTGATTGGCCACTTCAACAATTAGATAAGAAAAGTGCATTCCTGAATGGAGACTTACACGAGGAAGTTTACATGGATTGTCCTCCAGGTTTTGGAGTAGAGAAAGAAAAAGTGCGTAAACTAAAAAAATCTCTCTACGGGATAAAACAATCTCCTCGAGCATGATTTGATAAGTTTACCAAGTTTGTAAAATCCAAGGGGTATCTAAAGGCTCAATCTGATCATGCACTATTTGTCAAATACTCGAAGGAAGAAAGGCAATACTAATTATCTACGCCGATGACATCATAATAGCCGGTGATGATCCAGAAGAAGTGGAGCAACTAAAGAAGTATTTAAGTCCAAACTTTGAATCGAAAGATTTGGGAACTCGTAGATATATCTTAGGGATGAAGGTTGCACGGAGTCGATTGGGTATAACAGTTTCCCAAAGAAAGTATACTTTGGATTTTCTTCAAGAGACTAGTATGCTAGGGTGTAAATCAGGTGACACTCCAAGGGAATTAAATCTCAGACTTGGCTTAGAGGAAGAGGACGAGTGAATAAACCGATCTATCTTGCTCATACCGGACCGATATTGCATTGCAGTAAGCATGGTGAGTCAATTTATGCACTCACCTAGGAAGAAACATTTGGAAGACGGTCACAAAATTCTTAAATACCTAGAGGGGATACCGGGAAGATAATTGTTCTTTGGAAAAAGTACAAGTATTGTAGTTTTTACATATGCATTGTGTTGGGAGCGATCAACCTCTGGGTATTGAACTTACATGCGGGGGAATCTTGTTACTTGGAGAAGTAATAACAAGTTGTAGCCCGTAGTAGTACAAAAGCTGAATTTTGTACTATGGCTCATGGGACATGTGAAGGGATTTGGTTAACACGAATTATGGAGGATTTGAAGATCTCAAATGTTGGTTTCATGAAATTGTATTGTGACAATAAGTCAACAATTAATAAGGCTCACAGGCCAATTCACCATGACAGAACAAAGCACGTAGAAATAGACCTACATTGTATTAAGGAGAAGATTGACAACGACAAGATTTGTATAGTCTACCTACCAACGGGAACAAAAAATGGCATGTCTTGACGAAGAGCCTACCAAAATTTGGATTTGCAAATTTGACTAGCAAGTTGGGAATGATAAATATATATCTCTCAGCTTGAGGGGGAGTGTAGCAAATCTAGTATCTATTTTAGGAATAAGTCAGGAATATATCTTCCTATTCTTAGGCTGATTTGTTTCCTACATTAGAAGATATTATATATATGCAAAATAGTAAATTAGCTTTTATTACTCCTGATGTTGTGTACAAGAACATGTATATATAGATGTTATAACAAAACGATAAGAGTTAAGCCTTACAATTCATTCACTAAGGCCATTAACAAAACATATAACTCGCATACAACAAAAATCAACTAAATTGTAACTGGTTCGCATGGTTTGTATGAAAAAGTGATTCGCTCCCGATCACATATGAAAGTGATCAAATACAAATCGTAAATATCGTGCAAACCGTTCGAACCAATTGTATCTTACTACATTTTCGTTGTATCTTCGTTAATTTTATTGTATCTTAGTAAGAACCTGTTGCATCTTGGTAAATTTTGGTAAATTTTTGTTGTATCTTCGTTAATTTATAGTATTTTAGTTATTTTGTTGCATATTTACGAACCAATTGTATCTTAGTTGTTTTTGTTGTATATTAATTATTTTTCTTAAAAACTTTCTTGTGTTAGATCTTTGTTTTACAATATAAAGATATCTAACTACCATACAATAAAAATCACCTAAGATACAAATGGTTCGCACAATCTGTACGAAAATAGTGGTTTGTAGCGGAATAAGCCATATATATATATATATCATTAGCCTTAGATCTATATTCATCGGTTGGTTAGTAAACAAACATTCATGGTTGGAATGGAAGTTTGAAAGTGAAATATAATTTGGGATGCAATCTCTGTAAGGCTGGCTCTCTGTGGAAATCTCTCTAGGTGTACATATGTCCTAGCTTGCTTCATAAAGAGATGAAAATTATTGATGAGTTTGAGTAAGCTCTGGTCGCTGTAGAGCGAAAGGGTATATATGTACCCAGGATTCAGAAACTGATTGGACCAGCAACCAAGAATGATCTCTTCATTTATATCTGTTTTAATTATTCTAATTTAAATGAATAGTTTCTAAATTGCCACTGAACTTCCATTGTGACCGTACAGATCTAGTTATTGTTTTATACCATTTATGTGTTGTAAACATCAAGTTGTGGTGTGATCATTGTACGAGCATTTAACCAAAAACAGTTTCACATATGGGGATCACAATACTGGACCAATGGTGTTTTGAAGTTATGGTGTCCAAGCAGTTATACAGATTGTGATGTATGATGACATGAAATTTCTCTAGGACAAGGAATGGAGTATGAAGATGGCATTTGCTCCGGAGCAAGTTTGGATGGGACACCAATTTTAGCGGTCAACAATTGATTGATTAACTTAGTTGTGCTTCAAATGGATGGTTATTTTTATGTGCCTATTACCCACCTGCCACTCACCCATATATGGGATATGCACAGCAATGAATCATTCTGATTATGTTCATTTGATGCGTCTTCAAGATGGTGCTCCTCCTCCTTCACACATTATATGAGTGATACATTACTTTATTTTAATAAAATGTTTAGCATTTTCTGGTTAAAATTGGAACAACATTGCTACCCATGATTTTATTTGTAATTTTTCTCAACAATAATTGTTCTTACTTTTCACATAATTTAGCCAATAACACTAACATCAGTGTATGAATAATGGAATATAGTGGGTCGTATAGTGATTTACATTTAACCTGACAAGATATCTTGGTTGGTACCTCTATTTCCCATTTTACTAATTATATACATTTACTGGCAGTGAGGCCGAGGAGCATCAGTTGATTCGTTCTTTACTCAAAAGGATTTTGAATGAGCTGAGCAACACTCCGGAGGTTGTGGCTCCTTATATTGTGGGACTTGATTCTCGTGTTGAGGAACTGATGAGACTGTTGGATGTTAAATACACGGGCATCCAAGTACTGGGTATTTATGGAATGGGGGGGATCGGTAAGACGACCCTTGCCAAAGCTCTCTATAATAAACTAGTCGGTCAGTTTGTACACCGGAGTTTCGTTTCAAATGTTAGAGAAAATTATTTGAAACAAAAAGGTGTGATATCACTTCAAAAGAAACTTATTAGTGACCTCTCCGCAAGGGAGGCACCTCTTATCTCCGATGATATTGCTGGTAAAAAAGAGATCAAAGCGATACTCCATGAGAAGCAAGTACTTGTTGTTTTGGATGATATCGATGATGTCTGCCAACTCAATGCACTGGCCGGCAGGAGGGAATGGTTTTCTGATGGAAGCCGCATCATTATCAGTACTAGAGATAGAGAAGTTCTACCGGGCAGTCTTGTGAATGAGATCTACGAGGTGAAGGTTTTGGATCCCTCTGATTCACTAAAGCTTTTCAGTTACCATGCATTGAGAAGAGAAAAACCAACAAAAACACTAATGGATTTGGATTTGCCCCAGCAAATTGTATCACTTACTGGAGGACTACCTTTGGCTCTGGAAGTATTTGGTTCTTCTCTATTTGATAAAAGAAGAATAGAGGAATGGGAAGATGCTTTGCAAAAATTAAAGCTTATACGTCCTTACAATCTTCATGATGTCTTGAAGATAAGTTTTGATGGGCTCGATGAGCAAGAGAAGTGTATATTCCTTGACATAGCTTGTATTCTTCTAAATCCAGAAATGACGAGAGATTATGCTGTTGACGTTATGACAGGATGTGGCTTTAGGGGTGAGACTGGTATTGCGACTCTTATTGCAAGATCTCTTATTAAGGTTACAGGGGACAGTACTTTGTGGATGCATGATCAGATTAGAGACATGGGAAGACAGATTGTTATGCATGAAAACCTTGTAGATCCTGGACTGCGCAGTAGATTGTGGAATCATAACGAAGTTCTGCATGTCTTGAAAAGCTGGAAGGTACATGTGATGCTCTAATCTATCCTTTATTTTCATCATTAACCTAATGTGTTCAATCTATTGAATAACTGAACCAGCTAGCTGACCTATCAAGTTCCCATGCTCTTAAAGAGGCACATTGTCTGGTCTTCTTTCATGTGATTTCCGTCATCTGTGCATCCATATATGCATATATAAAATTCCCATTCATGCAAAGAAAACAAAAATTATGCTCATGTAACTTGTTGCAATGGATAAGATTTAGACAGTACCATTGGCAGGTGTGTGTGTGTGTGTGTGTAACTAACATGAGTCAGAGACTTGACAAAAGTTGGAAGAATAGACTGGGCTAATTAGACGCAACAATGTATGATGGTAGGAAAATCTGTCATGAGAATATCGTGAGAAGAAAAAATATTAGGGTGAAAGAAGGAGGTTACTTCGTAAAGAGACAGCTATGCATGAAGGTCGATTAAGCAGAACTCAACCTCAAATTAATAATTAACTCAATGAGCTTTGAGATTACATCAAATGTATAGCAATAATTCTCAACTCAACCATCAATTACCTTCGAGGTTAGATTAGTCCAAATAATTAAAGCACCACACCCTAATCGGTCAAGTCCAACCGTCCAAGGCATTCAAATATCCCTGATTCATCTAAACTTAATAAATAAACCACGTGATCCTTATGTAATGATGCATATTACCTCATTAATAATCATATTTCGAGTCACTTACCCTTGAGTCTTGAGCTTGCATTCGCATTATCTCCCAAACATTTTGAAAGCTTGATCTTAATTTGGTGGAGTTGGACGAGATGCCATGAGCATGAAGAGTTCAAGCATGGAATAGTTGCATTTGCTTGAAAAAATCCATTGATTTAGGGACATTGCATCTTCAGAGACTACTGTTAAAAGCATAAGTCCACTAAGATAAGATTATCTTGTAATTATGTTTTAACAATTGGCAGGTCAGGCACAACCGATTTTCCATTAATAATTTTCACTTATAAATTTACCTGACCTCTACGTACTTCCCTTTCCCCAGGATACCACTTACCAGTTAGATTTCCACAAAGAGTAACAAAGTATTTGCTAATTGTACTCAACCATCCTTCCAATGAAAAGGAACTCAAGATAGCAATGATGACATGAGACAAAGTCATTGCATTTGTAAGATAGAGGCGCAAAGCTAAGCTCAATGGATCAAATGAGAGTGCAATTTCTGCAATAGTAATTATGAGAACCCCCGTTCTCGACGCCCTCGGGATTAATGACTTTTGAATGCCTTTAATCGAGATTTTTCCCTTCGGGATGAAAACATGGTTCATCGGGCGTCTTTCTTATGCGATGAGAACTTTGGTACAACATGCGGGTTTTCTCATTCGTGACCGCTCATGCTTGCGTGTAAGTTTGAGAGTCGCCACCTCCGTTTATATTTAAGACTTCGGAAGCACAAGCCTTTTGAAAATGTAAGAGATT
>JAOWAN010032371.1:0-18152 GCA_028566635.1 Lobelia cardinalis | reverse complement strand
CCATCTAGGTGTGCAAAAATCCTCAATGTTAAATTAGAGCAGGGATCAAATCGCCCTTGGTATTGAAAGGTTAGGGATTAAATCGTCTTTAACGAACGTTAGGGACTAAATCGTCTACTGGGTCAAAGGTCAGAGATCAAAAAGGTCATTTTGCCTTGCGTATTGCTTGTTTGATTTTGATTGTGCGTTCTTGAATCGAGATTGACAACCTCAATTCCTGAATCATAGTTGTCATTCGTTTCGTTTAATTATTGTTAGTTGCGCAAATCAAGGATTGACAACCCGAGATTAGCGTGTTTAGTTTAATTGATATTTGAGTCTTTCGTTTCGTTTTGTGAATTAGAATTGAGATTGACAACCTTCATTCAAAGTTCATCCCTGCAATTTAATCGTTTTATATTGGTAGTTGAATTTTAAGATTGACGACCTTAAATTCTCATTAGCAATAGTAGAGTAATTTTAGTTCATAAACAATCACTATAATCTGTTTACTTAAATTAAAATTGAGTTCAACAATCCAGTACTTAGAGCATTAATTCATCCCTCCTCGTGGGTTCGATTCATACTTTTCACTTTATTACTTGATTGATCGTATTCCCTTGCGCGTCGTTTTCGTGATAAAAAATCTCACATCAAGTTTTTAGCGCCGTTGCCGGGAATGATTTTGAATTGATTAGTCTTTAATATTGAAGAAATAATCTCGATTTTGAGACCAAGTATTTTATTTTTGTCTATTTAACATTATTCCACTTGATCGTTTGTTTGAGCTCTATTATGCAGTTATATAGGTGAGGCGTGTATGCACAATACCCGTCGAGCAAATCAACTACTCGGAGATTATGATCCTGAAATTGAATGAACCTTTCGTTTGCGAAGAAGAGCTAGAAATCAACCGCAAATGGCCGAGAACAACAACCAGAGACCTAACATGCGTAGACAGATGCATCCCCGATTATCGAATATTCAGTCTAGTATTGAGTATCCTACAATTGAAGCCAATACTTTTGAGTTGAAAACCAGTCTGATTCAGATGTTTCGTCAATATCAATTTGGGGGATCACCATCTGAGAACCCGGCGAAGCACATAAAATCATTTGAAGACCACTGCTCAACGGTGAAGTACAATAGAGTATCACCGGATGCTATCAAGCCGAGACTTTTTCATCCATAGTTTGAGGGATGATGCAAGGGATTGGGTGGATTCGTTTCCTCCTAATACCTTCTCCACATTGGATGACTTAGCAAATAAATTCCTTGAGAAGTACTATCTACCTGGAAAAATCACTCATCCGCGCAACAAGATCACTCATTTCAAGCAGTTGGGTGGAGAGTCATTGCACGAGGCATGGTACTACTACAAGGGGTTGATTCGAGACTGCCCACACCATCATATTCCAGATTGGATGATCATCCTAACCTTCTACAATGGATGTGACCCACAAATCAGAGTTAACTTGGATGCTGCAGCTGGTGCGACATTGACTGATAAGGAAGAAGCTGAGGGATTCAGAATCATTGATGTCATAGCCACTAACAACCATGAATGGGGAGAAAGGAGTGCACAAAAGAGAGTTGAAAGTGTGCAAGAGAACGAACAAATCTCAAATCTAAAAGCTCAAGTAGCCGCTCTCATATTAGCTATCAAGAATATGGGACAGCAGTCCACTCTTTTACCCCCTGCTCAGGTATGTGATATTTGCACAGGTCAGCATAACGCTGAATCTTGTTCATTTTTAGCTGAGTCGGTTAATTTCACGGGTATTGGTAGTCGTCATCATGCTATCACTAGTAATAACAATTCCTATTCTCAATCGTATAATCCGGGTTGGAAAAACCATCTCAATTTCTCTCGGAAGAACAATGCAAGTCCACAGGTAGAACAACAGCAGAATCATGGGAATCAACACCAACAGAACTTCCAACAACAGCAACGTGCGCAACCGTATCAGCATCCTAACCATCCTGATCGTAGGGTGGAGGATGAACTCAGAAAATTGGTTCTTAGCCATGAGGCCACTATTAGGAACTTGGAGGTGCTCATGGGGCAGTTGGCAGCACAATTGAGTGCAAGACAACCGGGTACTCTCCCTAGTAACACAGAAGTCCCTCCTAGGGGAAATGAGCAATGCAAGGCAGTTACTATACGGAGTGGACTTGACTTGAATAAGGCTGCGGTGAGCAAACCTGTGAAGAAGGCACCCAAGATTATTGATGATGAAGAAGAGGAAGTTAAAGTGATACCAAAGGCAGCTGAGGAGAAAAGTAAAGAAGAAGAACTTCCCAAATTGTTGCCACCGGTCAAGTATCCTCCTCCACCTTTTTCGAAAAGATTGAGAAAGCAAGACATGCATCCCAGCTACAAGACGTTTGTAAAGCTCTTCACCAACCTCCATATCAACATACCTCTAACCTCTCCTTGATGCATTTGAGCAAATGCCAATTTACAGGAAATGGATCAAGGAATTCATTGCAAGGAACAGAAACATCAATGACTATGAGGTAATTCCCTTGACCAAAGTATGCGGTGCAGTGTTAAGTCAAGATCTTCCTGAGAAGATGCAAGATCCTGGTAGCTTCACCATTTCTTTTACTATTGGTGAACACACATTCAAGAAGACATTGATCAACTTGGGTTCTAGCTACAACTTAATGCCCTTCTCAGTGTTCAGGAAGTTAGGTTTGGGGGAGATGAAAGAAACTACTTTGATCTTGTAACTTGCAGATAGGTCGGTGACAAGACCGAGGGGAATAGTTGAGAATGTGCTAGCGCAAGTTGAGACTCTAATATTTTCAATTGACTTCATCATTCTGGATATGGAGGAGGATCGTGATGTCCCCATTCTTCTTGGTCGACCTCTCTTGGCCACGGGAAAACTAGCATTAATGTTGAGAAAGGTGAACTGAGGTTCAAAGTATGTGGAGAGAAGGTTGTCTTCGATATGTTCAAATCTACGTGTCCTATTGATCAAGATGGTGATTGCTATAGAGTAGATATTGTAAATGAGTTAGTAACAGAAACATGTTGAGGATGCCTTTCCGAAAAAGACAATTGAAGCCGTGATCGAGGCAAAAGAAGAGTCCGATGAGGAGTTTGGGAGTTCGGACCCTACGGAGCAAGTATCATAGGTGCGAGCAGCTAAATCTCTAGATCTTGATGACACATCGAGGCCAAAGTTGCAGTCATCCATCACCAATCCACCGGAGCTGGAGCTCAAACCACTTCCCAATCACTTGAGGTATGCATTTTTAATGATAAATTGTCTGTTATTATTTCTGCATCACTTACCCATGAACAGGAAAAGAATTGCTTCAAGTGCTTGGGGAAAACAGGAAAGCTATAGGATGGACATTGGGTGATGTGAAGCGGATTAGTCCTTCTCTTTGTCAACACAAGATCATTCTAGAGGAAGACTTTGTCCCATCCGTGGAGGCTCAGCGAAGATTGAATTTGAAGCTTAAGGATGTGGTCAAGAAGGAGGTGATCAAGTGGTTAGATGCTGGCATTATCTATCCCATCTCTGATTCTAAGTGGGTAAGTCCGACTCAATGTGTGCCCAAAGAATGGAGGGATCACCGTGGTTCCGAATGAAAACGAGTTGATTCCCACAAGGATGGTGATTGGGACAAGAGTATGCATTGACTTCCGAAAGCTGAACAAGGCCACAAGGAAGGACCACTTTTCACTTCCATTCATTGATCAGATGTTGGACAGGTTAGCTGGGCATGCTTATTATTGTTTTCTGCTATTCTGGATATCTCCAAATTTCTATTGCACCGAAAGTCCAGGAAAAGATGACCTTCACATGTCCATATGGTACTTTTGCTTTTCGCCGAATGCTCTTTGGACTGTGCAGTGCACCGGCCACTTTTCATAGGTGTATGATGGCTATCTTTTCTGAGATGGTGGAGCATCAAGTTGAGATCTTTATGGATGACTTCTCAGTGTTTGGAGATAGCTATGATAAATGTTTGAAGCACTTGGCCATGGTTCTAGAGCGATGCAAGGAAACAAACCTAGTTCTTAACTGGGAGAAGTGCTATTTCATAGTGACTGAAGGAGTTGTCTTGGGCCATAAAATTTCAAGCAAAGGTTTGGAAGTTGATAGAGTCAAGCTAAAGGTAATTGATAAACTCCCTCCTCCTATTTCTGTGAAAGGTGTACTTAGCTTTTAGGGTCATGCTGGATTTTATCGTTGTTTCATCAAAAACTTCTCAAAAATCACTTGGCCATTGTGCAAACTATTGGAGAAGGATGTACCGTTCTTATTTGATGAAGAGTGTATGAAAACATTCAAGGTCTTAAAGGAAGCTCTAGTGTCTGCACTAATCATTATTTCTCCCGATTGGGAACTACCGTTTGAGTTGATGTGTGATGCTAGTGACTATGTCGTGGGAGCTGTATTGGGTCAGAGAAAGCAGAAAATCTTTCATGCTATCTGTTATGCGAGCCGAATTCTGGATGAGGCTCAAATCAACTATGACACTACAGAGAAGGAATAGTTAGCTGTCGTATTTGCCTTCGACAAATTTCGAACTTATCTTCTTGGGAGCAAGGTTATTGTGCACGCTGATAATGCCGTCATTTACTACTTGTTCACCGAGAAGGATGCAAATCGAGACGTATACGGTGGATTCTTCTCCTTCATGAGTTTGATGTAGAGATCCATGATCGTAAGGGAGCGGACATTCAAGTGGCCGACCATCTTTCTCGGTTAGAGAACCCTCGGGCAACTTCTAGCTCTCCTGTTAATGAATTCTTTCCTGATGAGAAGATGTCTATGGTAAATGCGAAAGATACTATTTCTGCTCCTTGATATACGGATTTTGCTAACTATCTTGTGACAAATGAGTTGCTGCCAAACCTATCTTATTAGCAGAAAAAGAAAATTTTACATGATGTTAAATTTTATGTGCGGAATGAGCCATATCTCTTCAAACAAGGGAAAGATCAAATCCTTCGTCGATGTATACCCGAGGAGGATTATCCCATGATCTTACATCATTGCCACAACTCTTTATATGGTGGCCACTTTGCTAGCAATCGCGCATCTGCGAAGGTTCTTCAAAGTGGGTTCTATTGGCCAACTCTGATTAAGGACGCTGAGGAGTTTGTAAAACGGTGTGATAGGTGTCAAAGGACGAAAAATATCTCTCACCGTTATGAGATGCCTCAAACGACACTACTTGAAGTAGAGATCTTTGATGTATGGGGCATTGGGGCCATTTGTGCCATCAGACAAGAATCTATACATTCTACTTGCAGTTGACTATATTTCTAAGTAGGTTGAAGCCATAGCTGTGCCAATCAATGATGCCAAGGTCGTAACGAAGTTCTTGCAAAAGAACATTTTTAGCAGATTTGGGACCCCAATGATCATTATCAGTGATGGGTGAAAGCAATTCGGCAACAACCGGCTTGGGCATGCTCTAGCAAAGTATAGAATCAAGCACAAGATTGGGACGGCCTATCGTCCACCGACACAAGGGCAAGTCAAGGTGTCCAATCGAGAGATAAAACAAATTCTGGAGAAAACTGTGAAACCCTCGAAAGGATTGGGCAAGCAAGCTAAACGATGCATTATGGGCATACAGAACGGCTTTCAAAACACCAATTGGTATGTCTCCATATCAATTGGTCTATGGAAAAACTTGTCACTTGCCGGTAGAGTTAGAGCATAAAGCTTTATGGGCGATGAAGAAACTCAACTTCGACTTGGGAATATCCGGTGAGCAAAGGTTGTTAAAGATTGAGAAGCTGGATGAGTTTCGATTGGGTGCATATAAGAATGCCAGAATATATAAGGAGAAGATGAAGAGATGGCATGACAAGAAGATCTTGCCCCGAGAGTTCACACCGGGCCAACACGTGCTACTTAACAACTCTCGGTACAAGTTATTTCCAGGGAAGCTCAAATCAAGATGGACGGGTCTATATGTGGTAATGGCCGTAGCTCCTCATGGAGCAGTTCGCATCAGAATCTTCGACACTAAGGAGGAGTTCATGGTCAATGGACAACGGTTGAAGGACTATCTTGGTGGTTACGATCCTCAACCGGAGATGATCTCTCTTGATGACCCACCAGAGTCATGAGTGTCTCACGATGAAGACCGTCGGGCTAACAACGTTAAACAAATGCGCTTATTGAGAGACAATCCAATGGTACGTATTTAATATTTCTTTTAATAATTTTGTGTCGTTCTAGTAATTATCCTTCGTTTTGATATTTTTTGTAGTAGAATGGGTATGTTTAATGTGTTTGTTCGTGTTGTATTGAGCCAAAAATCAAGGTTAGGGGTCATCACATTGATAAAAGGGCTGAAAAATTCAAAATTTTGGCTAAGTACTAGAAATTTCAGGCGCTATGGCGGAATGCCATCTCAGGTGCTATAGCGAAATTTTTCGCTATGGCCAAAAAACCAGCTCTCAGATCTTTTTCGCCAATGGCGAAAATTGCGGCTATGGCGAAGTGCAGGACAGGGATGCTATGGCGACCCTTAATAATGGCACATTGAGATTCAGAGAGGGTATCCCCCAAAACTTCTCCAAGTCTACGAGATATTACCTTAGTAATGATCTTGTAAATGCTAGTAACCGAACTAATAGGCGAAAATCCTTATCTTAAGAGACCTCTCCTTTTCAGTGATTAAGGTTACGAACGTAGAATTGATATTCTGGCACACAACCCTATTAGCATACAACTCAATCATCACTCTCAAAATATCACTCTTCACAATGTCTTAATAAGAATGAAAAAAAAATAGTAAATCCATCTGGGCTAGGAGCCTTATCACCAGCTAAATCCGAAATGGCTCGCCAAATCTCACCCTCCTCAAATGATCTCTTCAAACCATCTGCCTTCTCCTCCGAAATGGGACTCTAATCCAGCCCCTCAAACATTGGTCGGCTAATACTACTATCCAAATATAAACTCTTGTAAAAACCAGAAATCTCCTTAGCAATTGTCCCCATATCCCTAACAAGAACGCCATCTTCCCTCTCAATCTCCTTGATGTACCCATGTCTTCGCTTTCCTGTAGCAACCCTGTGAAACAACTTTGAATTGCAATCCCCTTCCTTAACCCATTTCATTCTAGCCTTTTGATGCCAACTACCATCATCTTCAATCAAAATATCCTCATAACTCCTCAATCTTTCTAGACCTTCTATTCAATTCACCGTACGACTAGCATCTAGTCTCTTCTGCTCTATCCAACTCCTCCACTTCCCTAATAAGTACTTACTTCCTAACCCTAATATCCCCAAACACCTCCTTATTCCAAAATTTTAACTTCTTCAAGAATTTTAAGTTGCGCATCAAAACAAAACCTCCCCACCCTCAAACACACTCTCCTCCCACCATTTACCCACTTAATCTTTGAAGCTCGAATGAGATAACTACATGTTCTCAAAGCGAAAGGGGTAAGTCCCATTGGATGGGAGTGGACTCTTACATGATCGAAAAGTGATCAGACACAATTCTAGAAA
Organism: Lobelia cardinalis; assembly: GCA_028566635.1. Classification (NCBI taxonomy): domain Eukaryota; kingdom Viridiplantae; phylum Streptophyta; class Magnoliopsida; order Asterales; family Campanulaceae; genus Lobelia; species Lobelia cardinalis. The sequence goes on along the minus strand of JAOWAN010032371.1, from coordinate 10,666 downwards.
GAACTGATTGGATTAACTCGAAAAAATTCTCCTCCCACGAGTTGCTTACGAGATACCTGTCAATCCTAGTTGCGTAATTCCTCTCCCCTAACAGGTAAAGGTGGTATTAGACAAAGGTAAATCACACAAACCATGCTCTTTGAATAAATTCATCAAAGCTTTGCATACTCGTAATTCTAGAATCCCCCCCCCCCAAACTTCTTGCAAGATCGAATCACATTAAAATCTCCGATGATGCACCTATGTGACCCACATAATCCTGCCAAACCATGAAGCTTCTCCCATAAAGACTCGCGGCCGCGAGCCCCGCAAGGGCCGTAAACCGCACTAACCCACCTCTCTCCAAAACCCCTAATATTAACTCTCGCCGACAAAGTAAACCTCCCATGAAACCCTAGAAATCAACCGTGTGTCCCAACTCATTAGAATCCCTCCCTAAGCCCCAGTCGAAGGTAAAAAATCCCACTCCCGAAATCGAGGCCCCAAATGCTCTTGGAGTAACACAATATTGGGGTTAAATGCTCTTGGAGTAACACAATATCGAGGTTAAATGCTCTTGGAGTAACACAATATCAGGGTTAGCTTTATTCAAAACCTCTCGCACCTTTCTAGAGTTACCGTGTTCCCAGAGACCCCTAACATTGAAACTAAGTACTTTCATTATTAACAATAGATAAAGACATTGTCCCCTCCACCCCTCTACTTCTACTCTGACTTCCTCTCTCCTTTCCATCGAAATTGACAATCGATCTTAGACACAATAGTTCTCGCATTCCTTTATTAGACCCGAAGTATTGCCTACCTTAGAACTCACTACGACCCTCTCCCCCCGCCCTCTTGGGTCCACAAGTCGAACCCCAATACTCTCAGCACCTTCTCGGGATCCGGGTCATCAAAAACATTCCCGATTGATTTAATACCTATGACTTCCCCCACTGTACCGCTTCCTATCGGAATAGAGTTATTCGGCCCGTGCTCAATGCTCACCAAAGTTGGTAGAACACCCTTAGTGAATCTCTCAAACCTAGTATTAGTCCCTGAAATATCATTACCAAATAGACTTGATCCAGGAATAGATGAAGAAGTGGAACCAGAAATAGATATAGGAATGTTAGGTAACGAGAAAAAGAGGTATCACCCTGCTTAAGACCTGAAACTTGGTCACTGGTCTCTAAAACTTATATACCATGAGACTCCGGCATTGGCGACCCATAAGCATTATTGCCTCAGCTTGTGCTTCAAAACAAACCCACCTCCTTGTTCGTAATCATCCTCTACCATATGCAAATGTGGAGAGCTAACATCCTCATGTGCTCGCAACGGATCCATCAAAAGTTCCTCATCAGATCCCAATTCACTCTCCCATATTGTCTCATCTGAATCCTCATCCTCCAATTGCCCATGACAGTTGTCTGCTGCTCTTTCTTCCGAAGAATTATCACTATAAACATTCATAACATCCTCCTTCGAAAACCCATGATCTGCATCTGTCTTATTCATCTGACTAGACCCATCTACTCCATTATTGACCTCCATAGACTCCGGCGACCCACAAGGAGTATTTACAGATCGTGTAGAAGTCAAGAGAGTAACCGCCTTCGATCTTACACCCTGCGTCACCTGTTTAGAATTATTTTCACAGCCATGCAACCACTCAAATCCTTTTCGCGCAGTTGTTAGACCATCAACCATGGGAGCGCTGGCGGAATTCAGCCTCATAACCAACTCCACTGGCTTTGTACTTTGTTTTAGGCTTCGATTTGCGGTGGGTCTCCACACAACAATCCTATTCTGACTATTAGCGATCATATTCCCAGTCCTGTAACATTCTTCATCTTCCTATCATAATTAATCTGCGACTCCAGCTCCGATCGACGCTTAGAAGCCTCACAGAGACTGTTTGTTTTGGCGATTACCTTCAACTTCAGCGCTACCCATATTTCGCGCAAATAATTCTTCTTGGGAGCTGCGCCGTTCAGCAGATACTATCGATTGATGTTCAATCTGGGCCTGGACCGCGGTAAGTGACGCAGGGACTACAGGCGACTGTTGCTGGATCATTGTTGATACTTCCCTCGGTCCAGGCCCAGATTGAACATCAATCGAGGGTCGTATAGAGGAAGATCTGCGACCCGATCCGAGAGAAAAAGAACAACCCAAATCCATCAACCCATCATCTACAACTGACGTACGGATATGTTTTCCTTTCCTGGGCACGTTAAGGTCCAGGCCTAATCTAGAAAAAACATTCCCACGCCAAAACTTGACTTGGGCCTAATATCCAACCTTCTAAAGGGTGAAATCTTCTTGCCCCTCAGCCCACTCTTAAAACCTGATCTAAAGCCCATTTCCCCTAACCTTCTAACCTGCCTCTTGACTTTTTCCTAACGTTGTAACAGCAGGAGTTATTTTAGGTTGGGAATTCCTACTTTCCCGAACTCTGAGATCACCTCCATCAGTTACGCCTTTATCCTTTCCCTCTTTAATTCCATGAGTTACGCCATCAGTTACGCCTTTATCCTTTCCCTCTTTAATTCCATGATTCTTGCACTGGAAATTTAAAAAAAAAAAAAAACTCTTTCCGTCTCCTTCCCTGCTCCGCCGTCCTCTTGCTATCCTCCTCCTCCATCCTGGCGCCCCATGTGTGGCCCCAGAACTTGCTTGAGTAACCAACTGCTTACCGTGACCATAAGTTCGATGATCAAACATTATTGTCAGTTTATCTACGATCACTTGGACCTGGTACGTCGCCTTTCCGGAATCTACCTCGCACTGGCGGAACATTGCTGCCGCACTTAATTCAGATTCGAACAAATTCCCATGATCCACCCCAGCTGTCATCAACTTCCATGAAGCCTCCACAAATGGCTTCTATATCTTTAAACACACTTGAACACCAAAGGTGAAGTGGCAGCCCTTTGACGAGAATCCATGAATCTCGACGGCCGGAGAATGGCCACTTACTTCCCACACTACTGACCCAATGATGAACAGATAACGGGACACCTCCCTTGTGCTTGAGACCACTTTTAAAAACCCGATCAACTTCTTGCGGAGATGGTAAAACAAACATTAACTTGAATTCTAGTAACAGTCGAACCAAAACAAGTACTGTTGTGTTCCAAGCTCTTGTATCGCACGTAGCAACCCCTGTTTCCGATCCCACATGTCTATCAAACTTCCCTACCAAACAGCAACTAAGGAATTCTAAACATTTCTCTATGCCGCCCCTCTCTGCTTGAATGAAAACACCCTCACTCCCCCTAGCCACCGAACTTCCTCCCTGAAGAGGAGGAAGCTAACAGCCCTAGAACCAAAAATCTAACAGAAACTTTCTAAAAAATGCTCTAAATCAGGTTTGAACAATCAAAGCAAATCATACCAGTACACCTCCTTATACGGTTTGAAGTAGTCTCCCAGTGCTTGGTTTGGACCATGTAGAGTTTCGGTTGCATAGAAGTGTGTGTGACAGTACGGTGTTCTTACAACATACAAATAGTGATTGCACATAGTTGATTGCATATGTTGATGATATTGTGATTACAAATAGTACCTCTACTACCTCATAGGGCATTGATGCACTTAAGTCTTGTCCATGTGGAAGTTTCAGACAGCGGACTTGGCTACCTTGAGGTACTTTCTCGGGATCAAAGTAACTTGATCCAAGAAACGAGCATTATTATCACAGAAAAAGCATGTTCTCGATTTTCTTGAAGAAGGTGGGTTACTTGCAGCGAAACCATGTGATACTCTGATGGATCCTACCATGGTGAAAATTCAAACCTGGAGCATTGGAATGCATTGATTCGATTGTCAACTACCTGAAAGGGGCACCTGGAAGGCATATATGACATATGCAGGTAGAGAAAAGGCATTCTCAGATGATGACAGGGCTGGTTCACAATGTAACAGAAAATCCACAACTGATTTTGTGTACACGTGGGTGGAAACTTAGTTTCCTGTAAGATTGAAAATAGAGCGAGGTTGTCAGGTTAGTGCAGAATCTAGTGTCATGAACTGGCACTGCCATTGCACTTATGAGGACACAGCAATTGATGGGAGAGATTGGCTACAAGGTTGCTTTACCAATGAAACTATGGTGTGGCTGTCATGCATATTTTGATGAATTCTGTCTTCCAGAAAGAACAAAGCACATAAGGGAATCATTTGTGAATGATAAGATTCAACAAAAGGTGATTTCTACCTCGTATCTTCAGACGGGAAAGCAACTCGCTGATTCATTTACTAAGAGTCTAAGTTGTATAAGTGTAAGGGTGGATTTTATTTGCAACTAGCTTGGCATGATAAATATCCATGCTCTACTTTGAAGGGGAGTGTAAAGATAGAGTTTACTGTTTAGTGTATAGGCATAGCATGTATTGGCCTAAATGAATTGCTCCCGATTATTTCTTCTCCTCTTTCTGTGTGCGATCCTCTAAGCATCAATTACAAGAATGTTCATAAAGGCTCACTTCGGCAGCACTATGGCTATCATGAACAATAGATAAAAGAAAAAATATTTCCTAGACTGATATAACTAGACCCCTCCCAAGTTTCTAAGACATGGGTTCATTACTTCATTTAGGTACTGATAATAGTATGGAAAGGAAAGTAATTGGAAAAAAAAAATACATCCTATCTTCAAATTTAACTTGAAGTTCATTAAAATTAACGTGAAGGAAATTTTTAATAACCTGTGCATGGACAACTGTGGGATGCCGCAGTCGACAGTACGAATTCCAACTCCTGAAGCAAGTATAGGACCTATAGTGGATCCACATCCCATATCATTCCTTACAACAAAATCCTGCGTATACGAACAAGCATCGGGATTATATAATGTTGAACCAGAAAAGCTAAGACTAGCAACTGCATATTAATCAGCACAGATGTATGTCACAGAACCACAAAAAGTTTCTTCCTTCACAAGCAAAATCACTGGTGCTATTTTCAAATTTATTTCGGTTCATGGAGCACAGGGGTCATGAGCTTGGAAACTAAATTTTCTTATATCACGCCTTAAAATTCACCAATATATGGAGCTCTATGTTTCTAGAGTGCAAGACACTAAGGCTTAGAGCCTTACACTTACACAGCCGGTCCCAAGCCCGGATAAAGGAGGAGGGTTGAATTAGGTAGCCTGCCTGCGTAAAACTTTGTCAGATCTCTTATGTAGCCGACCCCAAGTGATTAGGACTAAGACTTATGTTGTTGTTGTTGTGATTCACCCGGTTTCACCCCTTGTGATCTCTTAGAAGGTTTTTAACCCAAAAATTGAATTTTTCCAAATTTTCTTTCCATCTATATACCCCTACATCCATTACATTATTTTATACACATCAACTCAAAACCACCACATCACATCCAAACTTTTTTTCTTACGCATATCAACTCAAACTCATCATCCCATCATAATTATTGTAAGGGGCATATGTGATGTAATATTTTACCACTAAATCACACAAAAAAAAAAAACTAAAATCAATATGCCCAAAAATACCTAAAATCAAATCATCTACAGTAAAAAATACACCAAATCGACAAAATTTTGATTCCTAATCCAAACCTAAAGGTTCCAGTGAGCATTTTGGAATGAATGTCAAAATCCGATTTCGTGATTCGTAGGTTCTATTGTCTATAGTTCCAGATGTTAAGGTGAGTCTGACCTCAATTGAATGCAGTGTTGTTTCCTAGGAAACAGCATCCTTGTTGCGGATGAGTCACTTGAAAAAACACAGAAGGTGATCAAACAGGATTAACCAATATCCAACAGATATTCCAAGTTTCTGGTACTTTTTTATGCATTCACATTGATAAATGCCATATCACATGAGTATAATATGTGAACCATATTTTTTCAAAAAGCACTTACCTGAGTTGGAAGGTTATGAAGTGTTGCTATTTCTCTGAAGAGAAAGGCAGTAACACCACTAGTAGCATAGCGCTGGTTTGCATTGTGCTTTATAACGAGCCCCTTGTGCAATTCAGGACGGTGGTGTTCTTCATGTTTATCCATAAAATTAGGGTGAACCCCATGAGCCATGTCGGCAGACACTGCAGGCAAATATATCAGAAGTAGCTTAAATCATTGTAGCACTAGGATAATACTAGAAGAAAAAGAAAACAGTAAAAGAAAATGAATAAACAACTAGAAGAAAGCAAAGCTGAAATTCTAGAAGGAAAATGCACATTTTTGTGAGTGTACAACACAATTGAACTGGGAATACATGTGCTGTGTTTTAATACATTTGTAGACTTATTTCTCAGTTGTCAGACAGTATTCAGACCCAGGAGTTACTAACATGGGCATAGTCTAATCCAATTTTGTTAGGTACACTACAAGATCGAGACTTAAGCAGCTAAGAATATCTACTCATTAAAATTACTTTTTCCCTAAAATATTTGGTGTACCATGAAGCAATGCTATAGAGTGATAGAAGTAAAATTCCTATACATGACAGATCAACTTGTACCCAAATAGACAGATGTAAAATTCCTACTACGGCTTGATACTTGTATCAAACTTTCTAAAAATCATAATATACAAAGTTGCCTCAATAAATTGCTCTCCTGATAGCAGCAGTATCTTGACAGTTTCTATGAAGTTAATGACAAAAGTATGCCAACAATGAAACCCAAGAGTAATATTAGTAAACTGGTGTACTTTAACAGCATAGTGAAAAACTCAGTGTTTGTTTCAATGGGTCAAATAGTCGTATCTCTACTAGTTCATATGACAGAGAACTCCTTACCATATATCCTCTCTCTTTTTCTTGTTTCGTTCAGTTGGTCAAATAGCCTTGTCGCAACTACTTACACGTGATAGAGATTTCTCCAGAAAGATATCCTCTCTTCGTTGTTGCCATTTAACTCGCAACTACTAAATCTCAAACATAATTTCCAATCGTCTGAATAACGAGAGTCAGATCTAAAGAGCACCTTCAGGTATATGCTTCAATGTCCATTTACTTTCCTCTCATTCCTCACCTAGATCAACACCACTAACTGTAACCCCAGTATCTCCTCTAAATGGTAACCCCAATCATTTAGCTGATTCATGAATTTAGAAATTCAATAATTTGCCTCCAGAAGGTAAACTGTCACTTTCCTTGGTAAACAAAATATCCATGATACGGCACAGACTGGGTGCATACACAATCCGACAAACAAGGATTTGCAGAAAGCCAAGGAGTAATGACTCAACCAATTAAGGAAGTTACGAACTTATCTTACTCAATTGACATCAACACTAACAGATAGATTTCCAACTAGTGTTACTACATCTACCTTGAGTCTTTTTACCCGTCCCTCCATCTTCCTCTCCAGCTCTCACACAGACTGGATGTAAACACAATCCAACAAATGTAGAAAGACAAGGAGTAATGACTCAACCAATTAAGGAAGCTACGGACTTATTTTACTCTATTAACATCAATACTAACAGAACGATTTTTAACTAGTGTTACTACAACTACCTTGAGTCCTTTTTATCTGTCCCTCCAACTTCCTCTCCAGCTCTGCTCGCCAAGTAAAGGTCCTTCCGCACTTTGATCATTTATTTGGGCTCTCATTTTAACAATATGGTTACTTACTGTTGCAGGCCAAAGAAGGAGACCAACAAACACAGTGCCCAGACATAGGATGCAGGCTAGCTATAGCGCTCCTATATTTTTCTTCACTGCAATGTTTCTTGGCGGATGTGGTGTGGTTTTGATTCTTTTGGATGCTTGTATTAGTCCTTCAGATGGGGAAAACTTGCCTTCACAAAGGTTATGGGGAACTGGAAAGATGGCAAACTCCTTCGTAATTAGTGGATGTTTGCTATCCGCTGGTACAGGTTTCTAAGTACAGAATCTTGTAGTTCACTACTAAATGGTGATATCGCCTTCTTAGTTTTGGTTAGGACTAAGGCCTTGCTATCTTCTCAAGTTCCAACGATCCCACATAAGATATGAAAATATGTATGTTGAAAGGGCCACCTAACAGGCCAGTGTTTTTGGTAGAAGGCCTAATCCATGGCAAGGGATACATAACTGAGCCAATCTTTTATCGGACTTTTTGTCAAGCGTCTAACATGTATGAGTCTTGGCAAGCTCTCTGGAGGTAGTGGGCAGGGTGAATGTTGTTGGAAATAACCTAATCCTAGGTATCATAGGTCCGGTCGCTAGAAATCCTAGTTTTGTAAGGACAGAACGAATCCACATGAGCTCGCTCGCTCGCATCCAAAGCCATAGCTCTATACTCTGCCTCAGCACTGGACTTTGCAAGTACGGCTTGTTTCTTGCTACGCCAAGTTACCAAGTTTCCTCCAACGAAAGTGCAATAGTCAGAAGTGGATCGTCTATCATCCAACGAACCAGCCCAATCAGAATCAGAAAACCCTTGGACACCTAGATGACCGTGAGGTTCATATAACACCCTTTTTCCCGGTTTGGCATTCAAGTATCTCAAGAGGCGATAAACTGTATCCATGTGATTCTCACGGGGATCATGCATGTATTGACTGACCACGCCAACGGCATACACAATGTCAGGTCTCGTATGTACAAGGTATATAAGTCTTCCAACTAACCGTTGGTACCTCTCCTTATCAACCTCGATGCCTACACCTCCAAGAAGATTATGATTAGCTTCAAAAGGTGAGTCCGTCGGTTTGCATCCCAACATTCATGTATCAGATAGGAGATCAAGAACATACTTTCGTTGAGAGAGAAAGACCCACGAGATAATCTGGCTACCTCAATCCCAAGAAAGTACCGTAACGGACCCAAGTCCTTTACTTCAAACTCAGTCGCCAACCTCTGTTTGATTGAGCTGATCTCATCCTCATCATCACATGTCACAGTGATATCATCGACATACACAATCAAGACTGTGATCTTGCCCCATTGTCTTACTCTACTTAAACTCGAATTTGATCATAGCACCGTGAAGTCTTCCGAACCAAGCTCTCGGAGATTGTTTTAGCCCATACAAAGTCTTCTTGAGCTTACACACTTTGCCTGCTGTGATGTGAGACGAGAACCCAGGAGGAACATTCATATAGACCTCCTCTTCTAAGTTGCCGTGCAAAAAGGCATTCTTCATATCCAGTTGCTGAAGATTCCATCCTAACTTTGCATCACACGAGATTAGAATCCGGATCGAGTTCATTTCGGCAACAGGAGTAAAGGTCTCCTGATAGTCAATCCCATAAGTCTGCGTGTATCCTTTGCAACAAATCTTGCCTTATACCATTTCACTGACCCATCTGGCTTATACTTTACCGTGAATACGTCTAGAGATCCCATGTACCACTTTTTTCAAAGCATTCATCTCTTCAATCATAGCACTCTTCCACTTCGGATCAAGTATTGCCTATTCCCAACTCGGAGGAATAGAAACAGACAACAAAGTGGAAACAAAGGAACGATATGAAGGAGATACTGAGTTATAAGAAACAAAGTTATAAATAGGATGCTCGGTGCATGTTCTAACACCCTTTCTAATAGCTATGGGAAGATCAAGATCAGTAGGGTTGCGGAAGGAGCAACTGGGGGCGGACTAACTTCCGGATCAGACAATTGAGGGAGTGAAGTAGCATTGCCATGTTGTCTGCGGGAGTATGTCAACAAATCTGATCTATCAAGTCTGCCAACCGACTCCACATTAGGAGGTTCATCCCTCTCCTCCTATCTAGGAGACCTCCGAGGTACACAAGCCAGAATAGAAACAGGAATAGAAGGAGACTCCATGTTCATTCCTTCAGTATCTAAATTCTCCTCCTGAAGGAGTGTACATGAGTCTGAAGAGTAATACGGTGTCGACTCCTAAAAGGTGACATCATGACTAACAAAAACTCTACGAGTGGGAGGATGATAACATTTGTACCCCTTCTGAGTTGGAGAATATCCACTAAAGACACTTAAGGGCGCGGGGTTCTAATTTTCCGCGCGAAGGAGCAAAGTTGTAAATAAAACAAACACATCCAAACACCCGAAGTCGTAGAGGGTGCATTGAAGCATTAGGGAGAAAAGACGTTGGAGTCTTAAACTTGAGAACAATAGAGGGAAGACGATTTATTAAGTATGAGGCAATTAAAACTGCATCGCCCCATAGAAAACTACGAACATGCATGGTAAACATGAGGGACCTAACGACCTCTTACAGATGACCATTCTTCCGCTCTGCTACCCCATTTTGTTCGGAAGCCTTGACACAAGTTATTTGGTGAACAATGCCATTCGAAGGCAAGTAAGACTCAAAACCCCCCTCTATATACTCCGTACCATTATCGGTACGTAAAACTTGGACAATACCTTGATATTGTGTATGAATCATAGTATGAAATAATTAAAGCATTCAAACACTTCATTTTTATGACGAAATAAATAAATCCAAGTGAGACGTGTATGGCAATCAATAAAAGTGAAACCATCTATAGCCAGAACGACCACTAACTCGAGATGGGCCCCAAACATGAGAATGAATAACAGAAAATGGAGTCATACTCCTCTGATTACTAATAGGATAATTGGAACGTTTGTGTTTGGTTAATTGACATGATTCACAAAGAAAATCAAACCTACTACATTGTTTAGTTAAAATAAGAAAGAGATGTTCCAAAACACCAAAAGAGGGATGACCAAAACGTCTATGCCATGAATGCAAAGACTCTAAGGTAGAG
>JAOWAN010032362.1:0-18154 GCA_028566635.1 Lobelia cardinalis | reverse complement strand
TAATTTTATCACTTTTAAATATTTCTTCTTTAATTTTAAATATCTTTTTAATTTAAATAATATAAAAAAATATAAAATATTAAATTTTAAATATTTTGTCGTTCCTTTCACTAGTTCATTTACATGCAAAAAGGAAAAGAAAAGGAAAATAGAGAGAAGTTAATGGGATTACTCTATTATTGAAAAAGTGAATGGAGAGAGATGATTGGACTAAAAAAAGAAAAAGAAAAAGGCAGAAAGCGATAGGATAGGCAGCTTCTGCTTGGGTGAGAGCGAAAGAAAAGATGTTGACTTTGCGTTGACGGATGATCAAGAGTGCGTCTTTCTCTTGCCCTTGTCATAATAATGACTGCTACTCTTACTTAACAGCTCCTCTCCTCTCCTCTGTGTAGTTGGACATTGCGTATCTTTGCATTCTCCGGTTACTCTCTCTCTCTCTCTCTCTCTCTCTCTCTCTCTCTTCAATCGCATTATGCTTCGAATTCCTTTTCCATAACTCCATTTCATGTTTGATTCTAGTATAACACCTTCAATTGTTGCGGATTTCTAAGGCTTTCGTGATCTCTGTGTGTGTGTGTTTGATGAAGTATGAGACCTTTTATGGTGCTTATTTTTTGCTTATTTCAAGACCCTTTTTGAGTTTGTGATCATAGTATTGTTGTTGAGTTCCGCGTACCTTACCTATATAGTGCGCGCGCGCGTGCGTGTGTATTTGAATGTGTGAAAGATAGTGTCTTTATGTGTTTGATTGCAGTAGGACAACTTGTGATTGTTGATGTTTTTTGCTTTTTGTTTTTTTGGGTAAGTAAAGATTTCATTGATACCAAAAAAGGCATTTGATCACTAGGATAGGTAAGCATAGCTGTTCCCAGGCTATCTTTGCTATTCCCTTTCCAGAAATCCTTGCCAAATAAATTTTTTTTTTCAGAATTTTATCAACTTCCTTCAATATTCTCTTTGGCAGCACAAAGATCCCCCACCAATACGTGCTTATGTTACTAAGAACAGAAATTAGTAACTGCACCCTTCCAGCATATGTAAGATTTCTAGCTGTCCAATGAGTGATCCTAGCAGTAATCTTCTCAATCAAACTCTGGCAATCCTCCTTCCTCAACCTAGTTGTAATTAATGGCACCCCAAGATATTTTACTGGTAAATTTCCAACAGGCATGCCTAAAGTATTCTGTAATTTTATTATCTCCTCATCTTTTACTCCAGCCAAGAACTTTTTTGAATGTTAGCCTTTAACCCTGCCATACTCTCAAATTTCTGTTGAGTAGTCTTGATGACTGATAAAGATCCCTCAGTAGCAGAAGCCAATAAGAATACATCATCAGCAAAACCCACATGGCTAATGGCTAGCTCCTTGCATTGAGGGTGATAAGTGAAAGGCCCCTGACCGTTATTATAGTCCAGCAGACAAGAGAACTCTTCCATTACAAGCAAAAACAAGTATGGGGATAGTGAATCCCCTTGCCTTAAAAATCTTTCTTTGCTTTAAAACAGCCATCCAAACTTACATCCTCTGAATCATATGCCTTCTAAATAATCTGAGCCGTCGAGTAAACCTAGGTGGGAAATTTATAGCCTGGAGTAAGTCAAATAAAAACTCCCAATGAACTGAATCATAAGTCTTCATTTTAGACTTATGCACATATATTAAGAAATAATTTACATTGACAAATTTACCCTCATTAAATATTCTCTCTTTATTAATGAGAAAAGAGATAAAGTGTAATTAATGATTATTGGTAGTTGAGAAAGTAGGAGGGTAATTTAGGAAAATATGTGTAAAAACTTCCTAGATATTCTAAAAGGACAACTATTTTGGAACAAATTTTAACTTCTAAAAGGACTACTAATATGGAACGGAGGGAGTAGTATTTTGGTAATATACTTATAAAGAGTAGTGCAGTAGGCTATAGGCCTGAAAACTTTCATACTAAAAGGGTTACTAACCTTTGGTATGATAGTAAGAGCTGTGGCATTCCATTCTCTCAAGATCCTTCCCGTTTGAAAGAAGTACTTCACTGCTTCTCTCACTTCTTTCCCTACAATATGCCAAGTTGTCTGAAAAAACTTGGCATTGTAGCCATTAGGACCAGTGCCTTAGTTCCATTTGTGGAAAATGAAGCCTGCTTTATTTATTTATTTGTAACTGCACCTTCAAGTACACCACAATACTCTGCTGGAACTTTCCTTTTCATTATAACTTGTGAGATACTCCCTGTTCTTCTGTCATATTGCTGCTGCTGTTCACCCAAAAGCTTCTGATAAAACAGTACCATCTCCTTACTAATCCTCTCTCTCCGATAATTGTCCTCTTGAGTGTGAATATCCCAATCCTGTTCTGCAATCTTCTTCCTAGCATGCATTTATGAAAATATCCGGTATTTTTATCTCCTTCCTGTACCCATCTAACTCTAAATTGTCATTGTAAAAGCTCTCCTCTGCCATGCTCAGATTTACATACTTGATGCTCTTCTTTTCCATCCTCCTAGCTTCCTAATCAGTGTGATTAAGACTAAGATGCCTTTGCAGTTGATGTAGCTCTTCCTTGCACTGAGCTAGTCTCTCAGATATATTGCTGTAATGAGCTTTATTAAGCTCTCTAATTTTGCTTTTTAGCTGTCTTAACTTTTTGCTCACCTGATACATGGGATTTCTATCATACTCCTGGTTCCATCCTTAAGAATAGGGAGGAAACTAGAATGTTTCATCCTAAAACTGTGAAATTGAATAGTTTTACTAACTGCCTCAACTTCCTAATAAAGATCAATAAGGAACAATGATCTGAAATGCCAGGGTCCAAGGCCACTATCCTGCTCATGTCAAACCTCTGAATCCATAGCACATTTCCAAAACCTCTATCAATTCTACTCTGAATATTGGCCATCCCTCCCATTTTGTTGTTCTTGGTAAAAACGTAACCTTTAGTACGTAACTCTTCCATCTCCAAACTGTTTATGCAGCTATTAAAAGCATTAACCTCCTCATCATTTATACCCAGCCACCTTGTCTTTCACTTCTGTTACTGATTATATTAAACCCACCAGTGATCATCCATGCCTCCTTAATCAAAACTTTATTTAAGCAACATAAATGCTGCCACAAAGCTTCCCTGTATTCTCCTTCATTATGCATAAATCCCAGTAATGCAACTCCACACATCTTTTCCTTTATCTTTTCCTTTTACTGTTATTACTTGTTCATGTAACCTAAACACCTCCTCATCCATCTGTGTAACCTAAACACCTCCACTTCCATCTGTGTAGGGTTCCAACCAATCCACACCTTGCCCACGCCCTCCCCCTTGCAATTTTGTATCAAATACCATCTAGGACAACAATTAGCAAACAACTTATTTACATTTTTCCTTCTTACTTTATTTTCTACTAAAATCAACATTGAAATAACATGTTGATCTAAAAACTCTTTTACTTCTTTTTGTTTTGCTGGGTCATTGCATCCTCTTATGTTCCACATAGCTTCCTTATTCATGTATAATCTTTTGAGTTCTTACCTACCCCCTTTGTTCCTCCTTTCTTAGCTTGACCAACTACATAGCTTCCTTACTGTTTTAGGTATCTCTGGAATATTTCTTCCAACTACAATTCCTTCCTCATCATTTTTCTCTCCATTTCCTATCTTAGACTCATAGTACCATCTGATTTTTGCTTATTTCAAGTCTTGAGTGTGTGTGTGTGTGTGTGTGTGTGTGTTTATGAAAGAGACTTTATTTGTTTGATTGAAGTAGGACAACTTCTAGTTTTGATGATTTTTGCTTATTTTGAGTTGTGTGTGGAGAGATTGGAGTATGAGAGCTTCTATTGTTATCTTTGTTCGTACAAAGAGTCCACTACTCCTGTATTATGATAAACTTGATTAAATATGATAGAAAACTTGAAATGCAATATCTTGTTCTTACAATGTTTTAAAAGTTGCAGTTTGTATATTCGCGATCAGGTTTATAATGTTTGAAATCTTATTAACTAAATTGACTAAATGTAAAATACTTCCCCCTCCGACCTTGGGAAGTGTCTACTATTTCCTTTTGGGGTGGGCATAAGGAAGTAACTATATGGAAGTGGAGGAAAATATGATTCCTTTCTAAATATTGTTTTCTGCTGTCTAATAGGGTGAAAAATTATCAACTCAAGTTAACAATCAAGCAATGAGATACTAAATTATATCAATGACAACTGTTGAAGTGACGTGACAAACACCATCATTTTCCTTCGTTCAGCCAACAAGCCTCCACTTAATCCTGCTTGGTGCGTTCACTTATCATAGAAGATCAAACCTTTTGAAGCTTGGAGTGGTCTACTTGACATTGTTCATAATTCCCTTGTTGATGGCAGATATATGCAAGTCAAGTTCTCTTTTGAATTTCTCTTGGTAGAGTAGTATTACACTTCCTTCGTCCCACTTCAAGAGTTACAGTTTCAATTTGGGGTTGTCCCATTTGAAGAGTTACATTCCATTTTGACCCATAACGTTTGGCAACATTACCCTCCCTTTTTACAAAGGAAAAATATGAGCCTCATATGAAGTGGTATTAAAGATATTTTACATGTTTTCAAAACGTTTTTTAATTTCCATGTCGAGTCAAAGTTAATTCTTGAAGTGGGACGGAAGGAGTAGTACTTATGGCTCGACTTTGAATCGAAGGTTCAGTCTCACATTCAATGAATAGGTACATAATATGATGAGACTTAATGACCACGAATGACATACTGATTGGACAACAAGTTGGCATTTTAACCCAGTGTCAAGACCTATCTGTTACATTATAAATCATTGCTTAATGTCTTCCTTTCATGAAGAATCTAGTTTCAATGCTCTGATTGGAATTAACAGTGTAACCTTTTGTCCACTGGGATGTACTGATATTAAGTTCAATTTTTCCCATGAAGCATCCGTAGTTGACTTCTATATGTCGTTTGCTCGTCCTTAATGAAAATATTTCATTTTCAAAAGTGAAATTAAAATGTTTATGACAGGGATCCCCCAAATGTGTTGATTCCCAATTCACTTGTCTGCTAAAGTCATTTGATATTGGCGCCTGAGTGCAGGGTTAATTTGTTCAGAAACATTAGAGAATGAAATCCTACTCTAGTCATGCAAAAGTGTTGCATTCTTGATTGCAAGGCTTTGAGGAGTACCGATGTTCTCTATGCTACCTTGACCGTTCACTTTTGCCAAAGCACCCCTATCCACTCGACACGACATGGGGGTGGCTGTTGTACACTAGATTTGGTGTAAAATCTTAAAATATTGGAGGATCCGACACTCGGATTCGTACATATGTGGGTTCCTCATAGTTGAGTCCTGGTATTGGATATACTTATTAAGCCATGCGCACATTCGCATCTTTTATTTGTTTGTGGCCAAAAATAGATAAACATCTAACTGCTTAGTTTGTTATGATCAAGGCAATTGAACCTTTGGGTCAATGTTGCTAGCAGAGCTTTCAGAGATGTTTCAGTTTGTGATCTTATCTTTTTCCGTGTTGTTCTTTCCCTTTTTCTCATTTGTTTGCAAATGTTGAACAAATTTCACAGGATGTATAAAATGTAAAGCTAATCGAGAAGCTATGTTCATAGAGTCTACAGAATATTTAAGTCAATTGTACCCTAGAAATTACAAATACCAAATGTCATATCATGAGTGTATTTAACATATGATCTTCCCCTCAATTTCTCTTTGTAAGTGAAATTTTTTCTCAACTTTTATGTCATTGGATAAAATATCATATTTCATCTGAAGTTACCTTGAGAGGATTATTGGCATTGAGATTTTTTGTCCACTGTGGCACTGTCAACGAAGGTCTCTCACCAAAAATTCCATGTCATAGAGCACAGTTATCTAATATTTTTCTCCCATATTGACTAATTTCCATTAGTATACAGTGTTGTCCTATCGAAAACTATAGATATTTGTGTTCAGAATGAGATATTTCGATTGTGTGACTTACATTTGTATGTCTCTTGCACTTTAAACTTTCTGTGTATGTTTCCTTTTTTCGTGATTGAAGTTTGAGTTTTACTTATTTGCAAGTGCTGATATGATATTATATGTTTCCTTTTTTCGTGATTGAAGTTTGAGTTTTACTTATTTGCAAGTGCTGATATGATATTATGCAATGGAAGTGCAGTTGAAAGTTCAGACCTACCCTGCAGGATGGGTAAGACAATCGATTTGTCTGGATTCCATAAACTTGAGCCCGCAGAAGCAATTAAGAAGTTTTTGGAGAAATATACAGGCAATGGAACGGTAATTGCCATAGAGGTTAAGCTGTCCACGAGTGGAGTGGGCGCTTATGCCAGAGTCCAGTTCAACACCAGCAATAGTGCGGACCATATTATCTCACTTACTACGGGAACACTGTGGTATGGATCCCGTTATCTAAAAGCTTGGAAGAGGAATATTGATATAGTAAAGCCTAAGGCCTTTGTGAATTGCATGGAGGATGTGCGTCTGCATTTTGGTTGCCAGGTCGCAGTGGATGGTTTTCGAGTGTTTTGGACAAGTACCGAAGTTACTGTCAAATTTGGGGCCGGATTCACCAAAGTTTACTTTTTTCTTTCTGATGATTTTTGTGAATATAAGCTTGAGCTCTCGTATGAGAATATTTGGCAGACTGAGCTACGTCGCCCACTGAATGGAACTTCAAAGTTTCTCCTTGTTCAGGTTTGTTCTATTAGCTCTTAAATATTGGTGGTGAGCAGGAGATTCCTTTATAATCACGGGGACCATGTAGTCTCAAAATCTTATATGGACTACAGTAAACACGATATCTGCATATATATAAAATATATTTTTTAAAATATCATTCGTAGATACTACTCCCTCTGTCCCTAAATGAGTATCTTGTTTTGTTTTTGAAAAGTCAACCTAATTGACTATCAAAATAATTGTTTAACATGCATTCATTGTGTTTTACATTCTAAAGTTTCAATCTTTGTGAGATTATTAAGTAAACTATCAATAAGATCTTTTTATATTTGGCAATTACATGTCAATTTGCATAAAAACTTGGTCAAAGTTTTGTAAGGTTGATCAAAAAAATCAAAATAGGACACTCATATAGGGACGGGGGAATAGTAGTGATAGTGCCGAGAAATCCCCCCCCCCCCACCTGTCCCGCTAACACTAACAACATGTCGAAAAGATGTTCCATTAATAGGGTATTATCTACATTTGCTAATTACATACTGCTAGATGCAACATGGAATGAAGAGGGTGAGACAAGTGAAATGTAGAGTGAAATGTGAGATTACATTGAACCAAAGAAGTATTGTGGGATAACAGAAATGTGGTAGTAGAATGAGGAAGTCTAAAAAGTAGATCGGCCGAAAAGCGAATCTTATAAAACTTGGGCGAAATTGTAGAAACCAAAGTGTCTTAGGGAATTATAAATTTGTAAGTAAAAAAGATTTAAAACCCGAGTCATTTATTACAAATCAAATTTAAACAGTGAAATATATCAGGATGTCTTAATGAGTGTTCACGTCAAATGCTGAAAACAAAAACTTAACCTTTATCTTCCAATCTTCCATGTCATTCTTTTCAAGTATAGCTCATATTGATAATAATAGTGAACAATATCAATTGGGGGAGTTGCAAATTTCTATTTCTAACTTCCTTCCATGAAATTGCTTTCTTCTGATATAGTTACTTGGTGCTCCTCGGATCTTCGAAAAATGTAAAGACTCTGCTCTCAACTATTACAATGAAGTTCCAGATGATCAATGGTTTAGGACTACTGATTTCACGCAGTCATCTTGTATTGGACAATCTTCTCATTTGTGTTTGGAGCTCCCACGAAATGTTAAAGTTCCCAACTTCCGCGAGAGCCTGGATTATTATGAAGAAACTACTGGAGAATTCACACTGCAAACCAGTCGCCCCTATTCTAAAATATTGGATCTAGTTCCCATTGTAGGTCCTCGTGGGGAACTGGAGTTGCCATATCATATAGTATTTAAGATCTGCTTCTTGGTTCAAGTGGGATGCATTCCAGGGCCAGCTCTTGATGACAGATTCTTTCAGTTGGTTGATCCTCAAAAGATAGACATTAGGTATATAGAACATGCTTTGGAGAAACTTGGTCATTTAAAAAGCTGCTGCTATGAACCTGTACGCTGGCTCAGTGATGAATACGTGAAACTCTCAAGTGTGAAATATTCTGAACCTTTTAATATTACTTTAGATGCTGGATTGTTGTATGTAAGGAGGGTCCAAATAACCCCTAGTAAAGTGTATTTCTCTGGCCCAGAAGTCAGCATGTCTAATCGCGTATTACGCCATTATCGTGATGATATTGAAAACTTTATCCGTATTTCATTTGTTGATGAGGAGTTGGATAAAATGTATTCCATGGTTTTGTCCCCCCGTGTAGCTTTTACAATTGAGGATAAAATGTATTCCATGATAATGCCCACGGTAGCTTCTGTATATGAGGATGGAAAAACGCGTGTCTATCACAGGATATTGTCGACACTTAAAAATGGCATTGTTATTGGTGAAAAGAAGTTTGATTTCCTTGCCTTCTCATCAAGTCAATTACGGGATAATTCGGCATGGATGTTTGCTTCAAGGAAGGGGCTTACTGCTGCTGACATAAGGAGATGGATGGGTGATTTTCGGCAGATACGAAATGTGGCAAAACATGCTGCTAGACTTGGTCAATCTTTCAGTTCCTCCACCGAAACTTTGAGTGTTGCCTGGGATGAAATTGAAATAATCCCCGACATAAAGGTCGAGAGAGATGAAAATTCTTATGTTTTCTCTGATGGAATTGGGAAAATATCTGCTGACTTTGCGAGGAGAGTTGCTATTAAATGTGGGCTTAAAAGTTCTACTCCAGCTGCCTTTCAGATTAGATATGCTGGCTACAAAGGTGTTGTGGCTGTTGATCCCACTTCATCAGTGAAATTGTCATTGAGAAAGAGCATGTGCAAGTATGAATCAGATAACACAAAGTTAGATGTTCTGGCCTGGAGCAAATATCAGCCTTGTTTTCTGAATCGCCAAATTATTACTCTTTTATCCACCCTTGGGGTTAAAGATCGTGTATTTCTAACGAAGCAACGAGAATCTATACATAAACTCAATGCCATTTTAAGAGATACACTAAAGGCCCAAGAGGCATTAGAGTTGATGTCTCCGGGAGAGATCACAAATGTTCTCAAGGAAATGCTTATCTGTGGTTATAAGCCTGATGCTGAACCATTCCTTTCTATGATGCTTCAGACGTTTCGTGCATCCAAGTTACTGGAATTGCGTATCAAAAGCAGAATTTTTGTTCCAAGAGGAAGATCGATGATGGGATGTTTAGATGAAACTGGGACCTTAGAATATGGGCAGGTGTTTGTGCAATTTTCTGTTTCTGGGAATAGGCCATTTTATGATGATTCCTTTTATATGCTAAACAATTGTGGCTCGTACTGTCAAAGGGTTGTCATGGCGAAGGTTGCAGTTGCAAAAAATCCATGTTTGCATCCAGGTGATGTTCGTATTTTACAGGCTGTTGATGTTCCAGCATTGCATCATATGGTGGATTGCATTGTTTTCCCACAGAAAGGAAAGAGGTAATACACAGTTTTGCAAAAGAATCTCTCTCTCCCATAATAATGTTTTCTTAGATAGATGTGTCTTGGTTTTTAGGGACCTTGGAAAACAAGTCTGATTGTTTATGAAGGAGTTCATAATGAGCTAATGATTAAGTAACCAAAGTAATGAAACAATATGGTGGAGGTTATACCAATCCATTGCTTGATATGCATCTGCAACTCTCATGCATAAGAAGCCCATACACTAAACACTCTGATCACACTCCCCTTCAAGTTGGATGTTAGATATTTATCATGCTGAGCTTGCTACGACTAAAGTCCACCCTCGTGCAAGTAAGACCCTCAGCAAATTAATCAGCCAATTGCTCCCCAAGCGCACATAAGAGCTACAAATTAGTTGTTCTTTCGTGTGTGCGTAGGAGATTCAAATCAGCTTTTGCTGAATCTTGGCTTGCAGAAAATGGCAGTAAACCTCTGTGTTTGGTCCATGTGGACGACCGGATTCGTTGATACAGCAGCTTGATTGTCACATCACAATCTCATTAGTAAACCAATCTCGAGAGAAATCTCTCCCATCAACTATTTTATCCACATTAGTTCAGCGGTAGTTACAATCTCTCTCAATACTAAAATTTTACACTAGACCTAGCAAAAAAACTGGTTTCTTTCTCTTTGAGGAAACCAAATTTCTGCCCACAAATAAACAGTATCGCATCATGAATTTTCTATCGCTCGTCCTATCGACATCTGTCAACACCTCTACATGCATATACCCATGATTTATGTAAAGAATACCCTTGGTACTCCTTTAAGACACCTGACAAACCATAGAAGTGCATTCCAATGCTTTGGTGTTGCACACTCCATAATATGACTTACCACACTCACAAGATATTTAATATTTGGACGAGTCACTGCAAGATAATTCAGCTTGCCCAACAATCTACGATATTCTTCCAGATACAATAATCTACATTATTGTTCCAGATTTCCACGTATCCCAATTTCCTCAACACTTCCCACATTATTTCTCCATCATACAGTTTATCCAAGTATCCCAATTTCTTCAAGAAAATTGAGAACTTACTTTCTCTCTGATAATATATACCTTTCTTGGACCAAGTCACTTTGATCTGAAGAGTATACATAACACTACCCACATTATTTCTTTGAAATTCCCCTCGAGGACAAGAGTTTAGTGTCTAGACTCTAGAGGGCCTACGAATCACTACTTTTGTCATCACAATATCATCAACATACATAACCAACTATTAGCCTTTATTAGTATGTCAACGATATGCTATTGTCATACACACTTCTCTATAACCCTTACTCTAATATCATAACTCTAGACTGCCAAACTAAGTCTAGGGAGACCGCTTTAGACTATACAAGGACTTCCTTCCCCTTGAGCAACAAACCGAGGAGGTTGCTCCATATACACCTCTTTGTGTAAATCACCATGAAAAAGAGCATTCTTCACATCCAAGTAATGTAGTGACCAATGTTTAAATGGAGCTAAAGATAAAAAGAGACGACCAAATGTCAACTTAACAACCGGGGGAAAGATATGTGTAATCTATACCATACACTTGAGCTACTAGTCGAGCTTTCGACCGAGCCATTGTTGGGATTCATTTTAACAAAATATACCCATTATACCTAATGAATTTTCACCTTCAGGAAAAGTAACCTGTTCCTAAGTATCATTCTGAGGGGAGGTTCTTTAATCACTATTCCGTTTGTCACACAATAGATGACCTTTTACTTTTAGTAAAAACAATTGCCCCAAAATAGTTGTTCTTTTAGGATTTCTATGCATTTTTTTACCCATATTTTTCTAATTTACACTCGACAACATCAAGTACATTACCTCTTTCACCATCAATAAAGAGACTATTTAATAATGGTGGATTTGTCAATATATATACTCCTTAATAAGTGTGCACAAGTCTAAAAGGTCATCTAGTGTGGGACGGAGGTAGTATAATATATAAAAAACGCTTTAGAACAGTGATGGTAAATTGGACTAAATTGCCTTTGTTGAAAGCTGTACGCTTTAGAACAGTGATGGTACCTATAATCTAGTGTGGGACGGAGGGAGTATAATATATATAATACGCTTTAGAACAGTGATGGTACCTCTAATATCATATAGACGTAGTTGAAAGCTGATCTTTTAAGGTCTTGGTAGGCTCTTTCAAAGTTCAACGAAAGTTTCTCTTAGAACCATAGATGTTTGAGATGGTGCAGAAATCTTCAACATAACTGTTTGAGTCATCATAGCTGTTTGGGGGCAGAAGTCTTCTTATAGAGGAACAATTTAAGGAACAAATCTCCACAACTGTATTACACTCTTTATTACAAGTAAAATCAATAAGGGTTCCATTAAAGACTAACATTGGGATAATGCAAAAGAGCAGTAATCCCTAATGTGTAAAACAAGGTCCTAACACATTAGTCTCAAGAGCGTTCATTTCCTCTTCGATAGTGGACTTCCAATCTAGACAAGGCTTCAACAATAATCCAACAAATGTCATGCACAGTGTATGGTGATGTCTTCATGGCATAGTTGCTAACATCAGGCTAGGGTTTGGTATTTCTCCTTGCCATGTATCAGCCTCGAGGGGCTTTGATACCTCGTGATTAACAGGAACATATAGTGCAAAGAAAGAGAGGAGAAATCAGTAGAAGGATAATAGATGTATTTATTGATGTATGTATTCCGAGTAGTTAGTATATATACTGTACTGTGATAGAAATATAGATGAGACTTATCTTGTCAATAAAAATAAGAGAAATGTGTTTTTTCCGCTGACTTGATTATTTGTGTATTTGATGTTTCCGGTTGGGAAGTCCCAACATATGTGTTGTCATTTCATGCAGTTGATGAGTGATTTGGTGTTATCTATTTGTCACATTTCTTCTCCTTCTGTTTTATATATTTTTTTTTCCCTTTTTTTTTTTGTTTTCTTCTTTTTTGTGTTCCTAATTTCACAATAAATTGATTTATTGGTTTTATAGTTGCTAGTAATGTTTGTTAACTTTTTGACAGACCTCATCCGAATGAATGTTCAGGAAGTGATTTGGACGGTGACATTTACTTTGTCTGTTGGGACTCCGATCTAGTTCCAAGTAAGTCGGAAGAACCCATGAATTATAACTCCGCACCAATACAGCAGTTGGATCATGATGTTACAATTGAGGTATACATTATTTACTTGTTTGTGTATCAGTGCAGTTTGGAACTCCTATGTCTGACTCTGGATATCTCTAAGGAGTGAGTTAATACTTTACATCTATTCACGCATCTTGCTCATAGTTATCAAAGACACGCCTAGGCGCTAGGCGCAGCGGGGTGCACGGTTGGGACCTTGGGTGGGCTAGGCGAGGGCCTAGGGGCTTAGGTGAGGGCCTTTGTAAGCTGCACCTAGGCCCAAGGCCCATTAACGACAGAATTTTTAGACAAAATCTGGACCATTTTTCAGATCTATTAAATAAACGATCCTCCAAACTCGACATGTGTATGACTTATCACCTCCACCAGCACCTCTCTCAAGGAGGCCAGCGAACTTTAGACGAGCCGCCAGCGACCTGGCTCCAACCCAGGTCAGTATTCCTTTTTTCTCTTTCCCTTTTCCCAGATTTTTCTTCATTTCTACCCCCTTCTTTGTTCTTTTGACCCTCTTTCTTCTTCTTACTGTTTTTTTTTTTCCCTTTAATTTGGGCCTTTTGGTTTTAATCGGGCCTCATGTTTTTTTTTTCTCAACTTCCCAGATCAGTCTTCATAAACGATGACAGAGTCTGTGTTTTTCTTTTTTTTTTCTTTCTTTTTCCCAGTTCTTATCTCTTTTTTGGAACTTTCATCCCCTGGTTTATATATTTTTTAATTCAAGCGATTACTTTTGGTTAGAATCCCCACCCCTCCTTTTGGCTTTTGTTCAGTTATTTTCCCCCTTTTGGCTTTTAAAAGCATTTTTGTGTTCTTCGGGCGCACGCCCGCCTTGTGTCTAGGCCCCGGGCACACCTTTTGCGCCTTGTGCCTTTAATAACTATGATCTTGCTGATGTGTTTTGTGGGGGTGAGGAAGGCGTGCATCCACCCATACACTATGTATGTCTGCAGCTATATTGTCACTCTAATATTTGGTCATATTATAATTTCTTAATCATCATTTCTTCACCTGAAGTAAATACCTGAATATATGTTTCACCGATGCTATTTCACCTAAAAAGCTCGTACGAAGCATTTCTATAAGATTGATAAGATCAAGAAAGAATTTTATGGCCGGATCACCAATCTTATATGGCAACATATGGTTATATGGTATATATAACCATATGTGATCACGAACTGTGATATGGCACCTTCATATCATTCATATCACATTATCATATCAGACACTTTTCATCTATTACCCCTATACTTATACACGCTCACAAATCAATTCAAACCTATCACATCACATTCTCTCTCCTCTCTTGTCCTCTCTCTCTCCTTTCTCAACCTTTCTATCTCCTGGCACATCACTTTAAATTATCAATCATGTCGGGGGCAAAAAGGACAATTTATAAATTCTTCCATATCAACCATATCAATATATCTCATATGGTGAACATCATCATATCACACGATATAACATTTCGGGTCCGACCCTTAGGTTTCTGTCAACGAAGTCGAGGGAAAAATATAGAAAGAAATGAATGATCTATGTATGCTTTTATTAGCTTAAGATGAGTCGATGTTAGAGACCACAAGTCTACGGATATAAGAAATGGTGGGATTATTGAATAAGTGAGTTATAGAGCTTTGTAGAAATGCCTATCTCATACTTTTAGAATGATGTAGCTGAGGAAAATATTCCCTGGTCTTGAGAACATGCAAAATTGAGAAGTTATTTGGGATTTAGAGAAGGCTTCATGCCCTAACAAATGAGTTGTGGGTATAAATAGAATGTACGTATGGACTTCCAAGTTAGTAGGTACTTGCTTCTGATGTTTCATTTCATTAATGAGATTTGTGGAAAGATAAATCAAGTCCATACTCTTAGAGCTTGTAAACTTGCAAACATATTGAGGTTCTGTGCTTGCTGGCTTGCTCCGCATCTGATATATTTATTACATGTACAGTTTTTCACATCCCAATGATGAGAGCATGTGTCGGAATCTAGATGTGTGAGTAAATGCAAGTTGGTGTAATGGAAACTTTTTGGACATTAGGCAGAGAGTGAAACTCTTAGATTGATAGACACTAGATTGAAGGAATAAGTGTGTTGGGAGGAACATGTTAGGGACTATGCGCAACAGTATAGCTATCATGCTTTATAACAGAACCTCAAATGTAAGCAACACACCGTAAGGGGAGTCGAATTATCATCGGGCATCCCATATTTCCACTTTCACTTAAAGTTGAGCACCTCAGCAAAGCCACGTCCCAGGCTTCACAGATTGCGAGGACTTGCTCATCGAGTCTATACCAAAAGGGAAATTTTTCGCATTTTTGGTTTTTTATGTCTATGATACTCGCCGATCTTGTTTCCTTTACACTTGAGAGAATTAGAAATTATGTCAAATGTTCACATCACTATGTTCCACCCTTCATTTAAAAGCTTAAGCCTTAAAATTTGGTTTGTTAAATGAATATTTGAGAATATTAACGCTATTAGACCTAGCAGTTGAATATTCTTTTGGTTTGTTAAATGAAATCATGGTACAAGTAACGCAATGGCTGACATATGCCTCAATACATATTTTAACATTCATATGAAAGTACGGAGCTTGTCGTTTTTGTGGAAAACATTACCAAATTTTGATTGCAATTCATCATGGCCTTCTTTGCTATGGTAGCTGCTATAAATTAGGAAAAACTAATATGCATCAGCTGGAACTAAATTTACAAATCAGTATAATTAATGTGGCCTTGCAAAGAGTCTAGGTCTGAAAGGTCTGGGAGAAGGGTTAGAAGCAAGAGGCGGAACCCTTATAATTTGGAAGTGTGAACGGTGGCAAGCTGATGACCTGCACATCTGGTGATCGGATGCACCAATTCTCTTTGATCATAGTTTGATCAAAAGATGCTCCAATGTTCAAGGTATCCCCTTCCTTCTGTTCGTCTTTTGGAGGAAACAGCTCATCCTTGATATATTTTGTTGCAATCCACAACAAACTCATTGAACCAGGAAGCATTGATTGGTTGACAGGGTTGCTTCCACATCTTTCTGAATTATTTGCAATATTGTTCCCTACAGTGAGCCAGAGTGATCATGAAGAGGAGAAAAGGTCTTTGGTGTTGGCCGGGGAAGCCTTCCTGTGACTGGGGTCAGGGCTTGAATAAACAATTGTTATAAAATTCATCTTGGCTGGTCCGTAACCGGCTGGCACACACCAACCCAGTCTTTTGAAAAACTTAATGGATCTTCTTGACACACTTGAGTGAGCATAGTGCAAGTCCTGCGGAATGGCTCATTCCTTGGAACATCACGCTGATTGTAAGACTGAGGGCAGCGGTTCCCCAACACCTTCAGTTTTGAAGTTACATTTCTATAAGCACTAAGTAGGAAGCATTACCGTATAGTGGTGCTCTGTAAAAGAAACTTAAGTTTTCCCCTCTTACAAAAACAAAAATCAGTGTATTTACCTTTTTCCCCCTTTATCAACTTGGTTCAGCTGCTTGCTTGTACTCAATGTAGACGCCTGTGTTCGTTCCCCGTGATTTAGCCAAATACTCCTTAAACCTATTCTTAATCTAAAGTTGCATAAGATAACCCCCTAAAAGTTGAAATCTTGAGCTATACTCATGGTAGTAAGTTGTATTAGAGTTGCATGTTTGTGACATTTAATGCTCAATCAAGTGTCCTAATTGTTCTTCTGAACTTATGTTTCTGTCTCAACTAACACAACGTGCAGGAAGTTGAGGAGTATTTTACCAACTTCATTGTCAATGATACTTTGGGAGTCATTTCAGTTGCCCACACGGTCTTTGCGGACAGGGAACCAGACAAGGCTATGAGTGAACCTTGTTTAGAGCTTGCAGAACTCTCCTCAATTGCCGTTGACTTTCCGAAGACTGGCATTCCTGCCGAGATACCTCAGCATCTTCGTATAAAAGAATATCCAGATTTTATGGAAAAGCCTGATAAGCCCAGCTATGAGTCAGTCCGGGTGATTGGAAAGCTTTTCCGAGAGGTGAGAGGCGTTGCACAAAGCACAAGCTCCTTTAAGTCCTTTACAGTGGAAGTGGCAAGGCAGTCATATGATCGTGACATGGAAGTAGATGGTTTTGAAAATTACATTGAGGATGCTATCAAGTGCAAAAAGCAATATGATTTCAGGTTGGGGAACTTAATGGATTATTATGGAATGGAAACTGAAGCTGAAATACTCTGTGGGGGTTTCGTGAAAAGCACTAAATATTTTGACCGGAAAAGGGATGGGGAGGCACTTAGTTTGTCACTCAAATCCTTGAGGAAGGAAGTCAGAGCCTGCTTTAAGAAGAAAACTTGTGAGATGGACGGTGTAGATGCAAAAGCATCAGCCTGGTATCATGTTACATATCATCCTGATCACTGGGGTCGCTGCATCGAGGGGATGGATCGAGACCATTACCTTAGTTTCCCTTGGTGCATTTATGACTTGTTAATCCACATCAAGAAAAAATCCAATGACAGGAAGGCCTTTCAAATGTATTCATTGAAGCAGCAGTTGAAAGATGGATTGAGCTTGAGTTGACAAATTTTCTGTTCTGCTACATCATGCACCCGGAACTCAAACCCTTTGCATCCTGAAAGGGACGAAGTGCCAGGTTGTTTCTCTGTCGCTGTTACTTTGAAGAATGATCAAAGCAAGCTTTGTTCAGATATAGGTGTCTATTCTACTTCTCTCCCGTGTTTCTGTGCGTAGCCTATTAACTACCCCAGAGTGAGGATTCTTCTTGTGTAAAGTGTACGTATGCAGCGTTGAATGGTAGATCTCAATCCTAGATCTAATCGTTTGCTGAAGATTTGAAATCAAAACAATCTGTTTTCATGATTCTGCATACAAAGAATTGAGAGTTGCAACCATAATGAGCGATCAGAATCTGAATGGATTTGCTACTGTACAGTCCGGTCTCAGTGTTCTTGTTCTGACGGTTATAAATCAACGAATCCGAACTTTGAAAAGTTGAATACTCCACGGGTCCACTTATACCCTTAATAAGAACTGACAATTGAATTCGGATTTTATATTGCAAATGGTGTCTCCGTCTCCTGTCATGTGAGTTTGAAATACCATTTGAAGCAGAAGATCTAGACTCAATGACTCATATCAATACTCTTTTCTTTTCATCCAACTTCATAAGTTCATCTATTGTGTAACGATAGGTCAGGTGTTAATGCATTATGTTGATGCAAAGTTGTTAGGGTAAAGTTGCGCAATATGCTCTGGATCTTGGATTTCATAAATATCACTAGCATTGTAGGGTGCGTTTAGATAGCAGATTTTTGGCACAGTTTGGTTTTTAGTTTGGTGTTGGTTTGGTTTTTGGTTTGATTTTGTTTTATTTGTGGGTCCCATAAATAATTAATTGATGAATATAGT
>JAOWAN010032341.1:0-18188 GCA_028566635.1 Lobelia cardinalis | reverse complement strand
GGTCTTGATGAAGGGCCTGCCCGTTGGGCTTTACCTTCAATTAGTATTGGGCCTAGTGTTTGGGCCTGGGCCCATCACTTGTATATTACTCAATTGCAGTGATAGCAATTAGGCCTTCTTGATAAGCTTTTTAATGATGCATTTGACAGATCCACTTTTGTGGTTAACTACAGGTCAAGGAATACTAACAGCTAACTCTTAAACATAAAAGTGTTGATCCAGTGGACTGTCCAAAAGATTAATCTTTATTGACTAAGGGTTTAACTCAGGATTAGTACTTTGGCTTATCACCAAAACCAATCCTCAAGAATTTGAGGTCCCCAAAAATACTTTTAAATAATATTACATTTATATATAAAAATATTATTAATATATAAAAGTTAAAAATTTAAAAGCACTAATTTTAGTAGAAAAGTGTGTGGAATAGTGTATTATGAGTGAAAATGAATTTATGGAGGTGTGTGTTGTGGTTATACGTAAAAAGGTGTGTCGGGTTCGGTGTTTTACTTCTTAGAATTAGTGTTTTTAATATTTTCTAGTGTATATGTAAATAAAAAGTTTACTGAGCTAATTTATATTATATATTTCATCGTCTTTTTACAATTTTATTTTTATTTTATATTACTTATCATCACTTTATATTCAGATAAAATCTTACACAATTATGTTTTTATATAAATATTCACCAACTTTTTGAAAACAATTCTGAGATGTCCCTTTTCTATTATCTATAGAGCAGTTATCACTAATGAATATAACACAAAGTTAATAATACAGTTTGTCTTAACTGTTTTAAGGAACAATTTATAAGTTAGTAACTAATTTCAATATATGACAGTAAAAATAGAATAGTGATAAATCAAAGAAGCTATAGTGAATAGGTTATGATCCTTTTCACTAAGATATAAACCATTAAGAGCAGAGAGTTATGCTTGTAAGTAAACAGTTCAAGAACTTAAACAGTAATGACTAACACTATGAAGGCAGTATGGAAGTAATAGAAAGACAAGCAATTTTTAAAGTGGTTCGGCAGTCATCAAAACTCCTCATCCACCTGTCCAAAGCCCCTTAGGCTCTTGCACCATTCTTCAACTATTTTCTTCCAAATGAACAAAAAAATCGGAAAAGATACAACTATCTTTCCTCCTATATATCTTGACACCCCATGTTAGATAACTATTACAACTTTCACTAAATTTGTGTTATAGAGAGTTTGATTGATGCTGCCTAATGTCTAGTTTTTGATATAAGATGGAGGAGCTCTGATGATGATCTTGAGTGGCCTTCTTTGGTGAGACAAGGATCACTGTTTGATAAGATATGCAAATTAAAGTAATGATTTGAAGATCTCTTTCTTCGATAATTTGACAGTGCCAAAGATTATGAGTTTCTTGAGTCTTTACAGAAGACTCTTGTTGCATATATCTTGAATGTAATTAATAAGTGTATTTTATACACATATTTAAGACTCTTTTCCATACCTAAGTACATTAATTTCGAGCACTTTATTGTGTTTTGATATATACTTTTAGTGTTTTGGTAATTGCAGGGCCTAGGTGTAAATTTACTGAAAGTATAAAGTGTAGGGGCTGAATTGTCAAAAAGGGAAAAAGCTGGAAAAAGCCGCAGTGTCGCAGCTTTCAACCAGAGTGTCCCAGCGCTCGTGCTAGAAGTCAGTTTTGAAAACTTGCACCAAATACAATCCTTCTGCGATTGGGACTCTTCAAGGCCGGATTTGGAAGACTATTTACCTCATAAACACTCCAAGACATATTAGAATATTTATTTTACTATTATTTATGTAATTTAACATTTAGAAACAATTTAAGGAATTTTTCTCTTCTAGATATTTAAGCCCAAAAGTTCTTAAAACTTAGGGTAACACTTTGGGACATCGTAGGGAGCCGTTCTTAAGCTAGAAACGAGAACTCCAGGTTTCTTTTCTTCTCTTCAATTGGTTCTATATCTATGATTAGCTCTTGGTATTATTCATGTCAATTATGAACTAATTCCATGGAACCTATGTTAGACACTATGTTTTGATGATTCTTTGATATTACAAGTATTGTTCCATGGGTTTGCTTGTGTTTTCTTGTTCTTAATGCTTTCAATAGGCTGACCACTTATTGAATTGATCACTAAATAGAGGTTTACACCAGACCATGAGAATCTCTGTTGAGGCCTAGAAAACACAGTCTTAGGGATCATTGAGTTGGACAACCTTTGAACCTAGGATAATTACTCTACTAGAATCTGTTCTTAATGAATTTATGATTACCTGTTGGCGGACAAGGACTTTCAATCAGTGGGTCATAGATATTGACTACTTTACCAGGTTTGGGTTGTGGTCTATTTTACGATTCTTGATTAATAAATCTAGGAATGAATCTAGTGATATTGATGTTCATCATGCATAATGCATGACTAGGGAAAATTGGAATTCTAGAATCCTTTAATCATATTCATTACATCCAAAGTAGTTTTCTGTCATTTGGTAATTTTGTGTTATAATCAGTTAATCAAATCACCTTTCGAAAGTTCAAATAAAATAAGTGTCGTTTTAATTACAGTAATCGATAGAGTTAGAACTACTCCATGTGGATGCGACATCCTATTTCATCACTTTACTACAACAATTCGATACTGTGCACTTGTAGTTTTATATGTACGTTTTTCGCGTATCAAGTTTTTGGCGTCGTTGACGGGGATTAGTTTCTAGTCTTAGTTGACATTGTTACCACGCGACACTGTTTTAATTTGAACATTCTTTTCTTCATCTTATTAAATTTTAATTTTATTTTGGCTTCGATAAGACTTGATCGTTTTATTGAGTTGTAGTGCATGCGCAGGTCTTCGCATCGGCAAGTCGTCCCATTTGATCCCGAGATTGAATGGGCGTTTAGGAGACTACGAGCATAGCAAAAGGAGACAGGAAGCTATAGCCGACAATTTGGATCAGCAGGTAGATCGAGAGCGAGCAATTCGAGACTATTTCACTCCAACAGTCAATGAGAATTACTCGGGGATAAGGCAACCAGCAGTGGCAGCTAACACAATCGAGCTCAAACCTACACTGATAGGGATGGTGCAACAGAATCAGTATCGGGGAGGACCTTTAGAAGACCCCAATATGCATATGGGTTCCTTTATTGAGATCTGCGACACGATCAAGTTAAATGGGGTCACGGAAGATGCCATTCGTTTGAGATTGTTTACGTTCTCATTAAGGGGGAAAGCCAAATCATGGTTGCAAGCGCTTCCTCAAGGAAGTATCTCTACTTGGGAAGAGCTTGCATCCCAAGTTCCTATTGAAGTACTTCCCTCCCTCAAAGGCAGCTGAGTTGAGAAGAGCAATAGCATCGTTCAAGTAAAATCCAAGTGAACCGCTCCATGAAGCTTGGGATAGATTCAAGGAGTTACTACGACAGTGCCCTCAGCATGGGCAAACTCTTTCAGAACAGCTGAACTTATTTTTATCATGGAATGGATCTCCTTACAAGAACTGTGGTTGATGCTACTGCAGGAGGTTCATTAATGGCCAGGACTCCCAATGCGGTATTCATGTTGTTAGAGGAAATGTCTGCTAATATATATGCATGGCCAACTGAGAGGTGTGCCTTTCCTAACCTAGTAGCATGGGTACTTGAGGTGGATTCATTAACAGCTATATTAGCACAGTGGGCATCTCTGTCAAATCAGTTTGCTAAGTTCTCTACTCAAGCACAACAACCACCACAACTCTGTATGGATGTTGAGCAAGGAATGGATTACTCGACCCCACCCCAGTTTATGCAATGGAAGATAACATGGAGCAAGCTCAGTTTGTGAACGGCAGGTTAAACAATTATCGAGGTAATCCAACTCAGCAACAGTACAATCCTATCACTAGAACTCATGAGAACTTTTCATACGCGAACAATAAGAATGTGCTCAATCCTCCACCTGGATATCATGCACAGCAAAGTGAGAGAGAGCCTAGTCTCAAGATATAGTCACCCAATTAATTCTTGACACCAAAGCAAGAATTGAGAAGAATGATGAAAAGGTGGATGGATTGAGTAAGGGAATGAAGAATCTTGAGATCCTAGTGAGTCAGATTGGCAATACCTTGAACTCTTTACAAAGGAATGGGTTTCCTAGCAACACATAGGTAAATCCAAAGGAGCATTTCAAATCCATCACAACAAGAATCGGCAAAGAGACAAGAGATCCATAGCCGAATTTTGCTAAGGGAGGTGAGTGGGAGAAATCAAGTGAAAAGGAGATTAGAGGGAATAAATCAAAAGAGTCTAGTGATCCCAATTATATACGATTTCCTGATAATCCTCCTATTATTCAAACACCGCTTCCATATCCCCAGAGATTTCAGAAGGAGAAGCTGGATTCCCAATTTGCAAGGTTCTTGGAGATTTTCAAGAAGATTCACATAAATATACCCTTCGCTGATGCTTTGGAACAAATGCCCAACTATGTGAAGTTCATGAAGGAGGTGATGTCCAAGAAAAGGAGATTGGCAAGTTCGAGACAGTCAAGCTTAGGGAGGAATGCAATGCCATTATGCAACAGAAATTGCCATAAAAGCTTAAGGATCCAGTGAGTTTCACTGTCCCTTGTACTATTGGTTCATGTTGTTTTGATAAAGCTTTGTGTGATTTAGGTGCTAGTATTAATTTAATTCCCTTCTCTGTTTTCAAGAAACGTGGTCTAGGTGAGGTTAAAACCACGAGAATGATGCTACAATTAGCTGACAAATCTCTCTCGTATCTCAAAGGGATAATAGAGGATGTGTTGGTGCAAGTAGAGAAGTTTATCTTTTCAGTTGATTTTGTGGTGTTAGACATGGATGAGGACCGTGAGATTCCATTGATCTTTGGACGACCTTTCTTGGCAACAGGTAAGGCTGTCATTGATGTTCATAAAGGCGCTTTAACCTTGAGGGTGAATGATGAAGAAGTTGTTTTCAATATATATCATGCTATGAAATTTCCTTCAAGATTTATACATATATAAAGGCTTGCATTGTATTCAGTTGAAATCAATTTTGACGTTTGATTAAATGCTTGAGCAATTTGCTTATTTCTTAGCCGAATTCTCTCTACCAAGAATTTTTTATTTTTTAATTGATGTTTTTGTTATTTTAGTTAAACAATTAATTTACTTTTTAGGTTCTTAATACAAGTACGATTTAGGGGTTTAAAAGCACTCATCTTTTATAGTTTTTCGATTCTTCAATCTATTATGATGGTTGAATTGATTAGTTATCCATTCTTACCTTATCAGTTAACGTTTTTAGGGTTTTTGCATTTGAAAAGGGTATTGATTTTCAATTGATCAAGGTTTTTCTCATTAAAAGGTTGAGTCTAATAATGTAATATATATATATATATATATAGTGTAGTCTTCTAGTATACATGAAAGTGCTAATATATATGTATTAGTTTATAGAGAAGTGCTCAAATGAGAACCTATTTAGGTAGCTCGGAACCATAGGAATCGATCCCATTCTTTGAATTAGAAGAGAAAGTACGGCTGAAATGAGATAAGGTGTGAACAAAACTTATTGAACAACAAGAGTATTACCGTCAGTACTACAGGTGTGAACACAATTTCTTTTCATCATCCCTTTAAAATATCCATATGTTATTATTTATAAATTCAAATTAAAATTCGATAGCATATTATTGCTCGTAGTTAAATTTACTTTAAAACAAGATCAATTATTAATATATTTAATAAAAAAAGTAAAAAAAATCAAGATGCAGTAGAACATTGCTATTGCATCCAATGTAATTAATAAAATACAACAGGATGCAGTAGTAAAGTTCGTACTGCATCCAAGTATAACATACAAAAAGATTCAGTGGGAATATAGCTACTACATCCAGTGCAATTTCACAAAATACACCTACTGCATCCAATATAATTAATAAAATATAAGAGCATGTAGTAGCAAAATTCATACTGCATCAAAGTGCAATTCATAACATACAACAAGATACAAAAAAAAATATTGCTACTGCATCCGGTGCAATTTTACAAAATACAACATAATCCATCCAGTTCAATTTCATAAAATACAACATGGTGCAATTTCACAAAATACAACAGAATCCATCCAGTTCAATTTCATAAAATACAACATGATGCAGTAAGAACTTTGGTACCGCATTCAATGCAATTTTAGAAAATGTGACAGGATGCAGTAAGAACATTGCTACTGCATTCGGTGCAATTTCACAAAATACAACAGGATGCAATATCAATCTTCCTACTGCATCTAGTACGGTTCATAAATACAAAAGATGCAACTACTGCATTTTTGATATTTTTTATATAATATATTCTTGATTTATCTTGTTTTAAAAAGAAATTTAATTACGCTTAAGAATTCGCCAACGAATCTTAATTTGGAGTTATAAATAATGAGATATGTGCGTTTAAAATTTAAAGAGGAAAAAAATAATTGTGTTCAAACATAATCATATATTAATTGTCGAATTTGTCCAAATTTTCTAGATAATTACGAAATATGTCATCGGTGGTTTAAACTCAAATCTAATTATATGAACTTTTAATTTGTATCTAATCTAATAAAAGTAAATGGTTGCTAGGGTTCATATATTAAGAGACTCCTAGTGAAGTAGGACCCTATGTATATATATATATATATATATATATATAGGGACGCGCTCCAATAAAAACCTAAATATCGTAGAACCGTCGACACAATAACGACATTATTATTTTGTTCGGTAAATCATCGATATCAAAAATTATTACTAGTTGTTTATAATGAGAATCTTCCTCAATATATAAGAAATATTCTTCAATATATTGAAGAATATTTCTTATATATTGAGGAAGATTCTCATTATAAACAACTAGTAAAAGCCCGTGTCCGAGGGCACGTGACGTTATTTTTAAAAATATTAGACAATAACATTTAATTCTTATGATGAATTAAAATTAATCAGCTAATAAAAATATTTAAATTTTATAAATGTAAAAAGAAAAAAATATGCTTTAAAAAATTAAAAAAGAAAAAAATACCTCAATAACACCCTCCCCCACCCCTAAACATTTTCTCTTACACACCTACACATCTACACTCTCTCTTACACACCTACATATCAATATTTTTTTCTTACATATACACACTTTAATACAAATCTCCTATTCATTATTATTCATTTGAAATGGACCCTATAAGTCTTATTTATACTATAGATTTGTTGATAAATTACTATTCAATGTCACATGAGTGCTATCTAGAAAAATTCCGTCTTTAAATTGACGAGAAAGCACTGAAGATCCTCATGACTTTTATATACCCGCTTACACATTATTCAACACATTTTCTTTTCAAAAAAATTAAAGGGGTATCAAAGTCTTGAAATTAGAGAAAATATATACTCCCTTCCTTTCTAAAAAAATAATTTAATTTAATTTTGACCAACTTTTTATAAAAATGTACTTAATATTTAATTCATAAAAGTAATAATTCATAATTTAATTAATAGAGTTCAAATGACTATTTCATGATATCATAATAATGAGTAAAATTTTATAAAAATTAGTCAGAATTGAATCTAATTGATGATTAAAAAAATCAAATGAAAAGATAAATTGTGTAGAATGCGTATTTTCTAAATATTGGAATAAATGTCTGAACTCTTCTGTGTGAGTTGTGAGAGACTTTGAGAAACACAAAGAGGAAAAAAAAAAAAAAAAAGAAACACTAAAGACCAAAAATAATAAAATGAAAATAATTTATTAAACTAAAATAAAAAATTTACAAAATATGTCTTCCAAACGAAAAGAAGTTAGAACTCAAACGTATGAAGATCTATCATAAATCAAAAGTCGATGAAAGGCCCTGGGCCAACCAAGCCCAATATGAGAGATATGACCGAACATTAAAAAAGAGTGTCTAGATAATTTAATAAGAAAAAAAAAATCATCAAAATTGGCAGCACTTTTACACAGATCAGACATTTGGAACTAGTTTAATTAGTATCTTAAAAAGTAAAAATATTTTGGTATTGTGAATACTACTTACTAAATAAGAATGAAAAGATAGTATTGTTCTAAGTATAAAGCAATTTTAGTAAGGCCAGGAACAATATACTTTACTCCCCATTATGCTATCACAGAATTTTGTTTCACATTGATTTTGTTGCTTCCCTACTAAGTTCATTTTGCAACTTCCAACTAAAGTCATAGTCGATCCTACAAACCCCAACATCTCCCTCTCTCTCTCTCTCTCTCTCTCTCTCTCTCTCTCTCTCTCTCTCTCTATATATATATATATATATATATATATAGCTTACAAAGAAGATTTGTAAATGGGCCAAATACTAACAACATATCAACAATATACAACAATACTCTCCACACTCTCCCTCAATTTGTACATGCACCCATACAAAAGTAAATGAGATATATAATTTACGTGGTTCGGAGAAATTCTTCTACTTTACGGGCGGCAGCAACAAACACTATATTCACCAATATTAGAAACAAGTGTATCACTCTCTCTCAAATTTATCACTCACAAAATGTCTCTCACAAGTGTTTCTCACAAATGCTAGCGCACCAAGTTCATTCCTACAGTAGGCTATTTATAGCCTCCATGAATACTCTAGGATATGAACCTAGACATGCTTGGAAAGATCAAGAGCCAAGTTCATCTACCAAATTCATTCACCAATAGGTTTATGAACACAAAATGAAATGAACATGAGAAACACCAAGGATCGATTCTAGAAGCTATAGTCTTGAGCCAACTATTAAATCTCCACCTTGGCGAAAGACACCAACCAATCAATCGACCATGTAACCAGTTTGGCTGCCACAAAGTCTACTGGTTACGTCCTTCCTTCAATGTTGATGAGGTCCAAGCAATGCTAA
This sequence comes from Lobelia cardinalis, assembly GCA_028566635.1. Taxonomy (NCBI): domain Eukaryota; kingdom Viridiplantae; phylum Streptophyta; class Magnoliopsida; order Asterales; family Campanulaceae; genus Lobelia; species Lobelia cardinalis. The sequence goes on along the minus strand of JAOWAN010032341.1, from coordinate 9,278 downwards.
AACTTATCTCGAGTCACAACTTTAGTCAACATATCTGCAGGATTATAAGCAGTCCCAATCTTCGAGCATGATGAACTTGGTTCTTCGACAAATAAATAGCACTCTGGCTATCACAAAACACCTCAACGTGCTTCTGAGCAATCCCCAAGTCATTAACCAAATCGTGCATCCAAATGGCTTCCTTGAAAGCCTCCGTAACTGTCACATACTCTGCTTCAGTCGTGGATAGAGCAACTATGGATTTGAGCGTCGAACGCCAACAAACGGGGTGCAAATGGTGAACACATATCCCATAATAGATCGGCGCCTATCTAAGTCACCGACATAATCAGAATCCACGTAGCCAACCACGAGTCTTTCAAGATCAAGCTTCTCCTTCTTCTGAAACCTGAGAACAATATCAATTGTACCTTGGATGTACTTGAGTATCCATTTGACAGCTTGCCAATGTCCCTTTCATGGGTTGTGCATATACCGACTGACCATACTAACTGCATGAGAAAGATCTGATCTAGTGCAAACCATAGCATACATCAATGCTCCAACTGCATTGGCATACTGGACACTCTCCATCTGTCTCTTTTCTTCCTCCGAATTGGGACATATCAAAGAACTTAGCTTGAGATGAGAAGCGAGTGGCGTACTTACAGGCTTCGTTGAACAATGCATACCAAATTGCTGCAGAACCTTTTTTAGATACTGAGCCTGACTCCAGCAAACTGTTCCATTCTCCCTATCTCAATGTATCTCCATCTCAAGTATCTTTCGAGCTTCTTCCAAGTCTTTCATCTCAAACTCCCTACTGAGCCGAGTCTTTAATTTATGGTGGATGCTATCAACATATTATCATTATACAAGAGAAAATAAATGAAGGAACCATCTCGAAGTTTATGAAAGTACACACAGTGGTCGAACTGGCTACGAGTATATTTATGCTCCACCATAAATTGGTCAAACCTCTTATACCACTGCTGAGGTGATTGCTTCAGTCCCTAAAAGGACTTTCTAAGCTTACAAACCAAATCTTCTTTCCCCTTGACTCTAAACCCAGCCAGTTGAGTCACATAGATCTCCTCTTCTAAATCTCCATGCAAGAATGTTGTCTTTACATCGATTTGGGAAAGCTCGAGATCAAATTGAGCTACCAAGGCCAATAATATCCTAATAGACGAGTCCTTTACCACCAACGAGAAAATCTCATTATAGTCTATTCCTTCCTTTTGGGCGTCACCTCTAGTAACCAACTATACGTTATAGAGAATTCTAGGAGTGTCTTCCTTCTTCGCATACACCTATTTGCACCCGATAGCCTTCTTTCCCTTTGGAAGTTGCACCAACTCCTATGTCTTGTTCTTCTCGAGTGATCTCATCTCTTCATTCATGGCTTCCTGCCATTTCATACTATATTCATTTTGGACAGCTTCTCTGTAATTACTAGGAACTCCTTCAATCACTCGAAGTGCAAAAGAAACCATATAATTAAACTTGGCAGGTCGTCTGATTTCCTGTCGCGGTCTAATTCTCGAAATAGACTTAGGCTTTACAGGCCCCTATTTTTCGTCCTCGTCCTCATGACTCGGCTCCACCTACTCAGAGTTCTCTACCTGTTAGGAACTCTCTTCGTCAATTACTGATGGTTACATAACTGGTATGGGAGAATCTACAAATTTTTTAACATGCATGTTTTGGAGTCTTTTCTTCTATGATTTTCTTCTCGAGCATTATTGACTCGTCGAATGTCACATATCGGCTCTTCACAATTTTCTTCAATTTCGGAGACCATTGCCGAAATCCCTTGACCTTATCACTAAAACCCATTAATACTGCTTTCTTTGCTCGGAGATCCAACTTTGACTCTGACACATGATAGTAGGCAGGGCATCCGAACACGTGAAATCGATCATAATCCCGAACTGGTTCTCTCGACCACATCTCAAGTGGAGCTTTTCCACCATTTCCAGAAGCAGGTAACTGATTCACTAGCTGAATTGCGTAGTTAAGGGCCTCTGCCCAAAACATCTTGCTTAAACTTGCTTGGGATAACATACATCCGACCTTCTGTAACAGTGTTTGGTTCATTCTCTTGGCAACACCATTCTGTTGATGTTTCCCCGGAATCGTCCAATGTTAAACAATACCCTCTTCTCGATATATCGAAAGGAAATGATCATACTTGTGTTCTCTATCGTTGTTCGATTTCAATTTCTTGATTTCCCTTCCCGTTTTCTTCTCAACCTCAGTCTTCCACTGAAGAAAGACTCGGAGTACTTCGTACTTGTGCTTCATGGGGTATGTTCATACTCGTCTCGAGTAATCATCAATGAAAAAAATGAACCACTTCTTTCCTCCTAAGGACATGTTCCTCGTCGGACCTCATACATCAGTGTGAACATAATCTATGATGCCCTCTATTCGATGTTCAGCCGTCTCGAACTTCACCCTTTTCTGTTTGCCGAAAACACAGTGTTCTCAAAAGTCGACTTTCCCTGTCTTGGCACCTTTAAGTACTTCGTTATTCGCCAAAGTTTGAAGTGACTTCTCTCCAACATGACCAAGTCGCAGATGCCACAATCTTGAAGTGTCGTGATCTCTTGAACTCGCAATAGCAGCAGCTCCAGTGACCGTACTCCCATTCAGGAAGTATAGATTTCCCCTTTTGGTGCCCTTTATCACAACCAATGCTCCTCAAGAAACTTTAAAAGTATCATTTTTCGTGGTAACACGATAGCCTTTGGCATCCAAGGCTCCAAGAGAAATTAAGTTTTTCTTCAACTTAGGAACATAATAAACATCTGCGAGCTTTCGAATGGATCCATCGAACATCTTCAACTTTACCAAACCAATCCCCTATGTCTTGCAAGTGTTGTCATTGCCCATATAGACAACTCCACCGTCGAACTCTTTAAAGCTCGAGAACATCTCTTTGTGGGGACACATGTTGTAGGAGCATCCCGAATCCAAGATCCATTCATTAGTATCACTAAGTGATAATGAGACTGTCAAGACTTCTTCAATCTCACTGTCCTCTTTCCTAGCCACATTAGCTTTGGTTTTATCCTTCAATTTCGGACAGTCTTTCTTCTAATTTCCCTTCTAAGTGGCAATAGGCACATTCATCATTCCCAAGTCTCTTCCCGTTTCCCGATCTTCTTCTTAGCCGTGATCTAGAATTTCCATGATTTTATTCCTCCGGGTGGTATTCCTCCCTCGATCAGTGAAGGCATCCAAATCTGTATCTTGATGTGTTTGTTTTTCGTTCTTCTTAATCTCGTTGTTGGATAAGGCATTACAAACATCCCTGAATTTTATCACATTTTTACTATGCAACAAAGTAGCGGTCAAATATTCATATGAATCAGATAAGGAATTTAACATTAACAGTGTTTTATCTTCATCTTCAATACTAACATCAAGATTTCTCAAATCGTAATGATTTTGTTAAATCTACTAATGTGTTAGGAGACAGAAGTACCTTTTTCATAGTCGAAATGGAAGAGTTTCTTCTTCAAAGGGAGCTTATTTTCAACACTCTTTTGCATATATTGCTCCTCGAGTAGCTCCCATTATGCCTTTGCCATATCTTCCTTCATGTACAAATACCTTTCTCCTTCACTACGGTAACCTCTAAGAAGCTTGTCTATTTAACTTGCGTCATTTCAAATTGGACATACCTTCGAGTTTCTCTCCTTCAAAAGTGAATTCAAGATCTTGCAAAACAAAAACATCAAGGACTTCTCCTTGCCTCATCCCGAAGTTATTTGTCCTATCAAATAACTTTTGCATATATTGCTCCTCGAGTAGCTCCCATTATGCCTTTGCCATATCTTCCTTCATGTACAGATACATTTCTCCTTCACTACGGTAACCTCTAAGAAGCTTGTCTATTTAACTTGCGCCATTTTAAATCGGGCATACCTTCGAGTTTCTCTCCTTTAAGAGTGAATTCAAGATCATGCAAAACAAAAACATCAAGGACTTCTCCTTGCCTCATCCCGAAGTTATTTGTCCCATCAAAAGTTCTAACTTTATAGTTAGTGCCCATCATTTTGGAATCATCGTCATATTCTTCACTTGTATTTTTCTCATTATTCTCTGTCATTTAAACAAATTTTTCTATCCAAAAAAAATACAAAATAGAGAAAGAAAGAGATGGACCTTGTAATGTGTGGCGACGATCAGGCGAGTGCGGTGGCTCGAGACTACAGTTTAAGCAATGCCCAAACAACCCAAGTTCAGAACCGTGGAGCTCTGATACCAATTGTTGTGCGTAGTGGAATCAAAACAAAGCACAAAAAAATTGTAGAAGCAATGTACACCACACACACGTACATATACAAAAGTAAAGGAGACACAAAATTTACGTGATTCGGAGAAATTCTTCTACTCTACAGGAGGCAGCCACAAACACTATGTTCACCAATATTACAAACAAGTGTACCACTCTCTCTCAAGTGTATCACTCTCAAAATGTCTCTCGCAAGTGTTTCTTACAAATGCTAGCACACCAAGTTCATCCCTACACTAGGCTATTTATAGCCTCCAAGAACACTCGAGGATATAAACCTAGACATGCTTGGGAAGACCAAGAGCCAATTTCACCTATCAAATTGATTCACCAATAGGTTCATGAACACAAAAGGAAATGAACATGAGAAACACCAAGGGTCGATTCTAGAAGCTCTAGAAGCTCCTAGTCTTAAGCCAATTACCAACACTAACACAATACATGTGAAGTCTACCGTAGAAACATGTAGAAGAAGTCTACAGTAGAAATCGATAGAAGTCTGCCTATTGCAGACGCAGAACAATTAAGAGGCACATATCGTACTACCAAAATAGATGATCGTGACCGATTGAGCATTACAACCGATTGTAGTATTTGTAGAAGAGCTCAAATAGGATGCCAATCCTCAAAAAATCTCTCCAATCATTCTAGAAATTGTAGAATATGAAGCCAAGTACATTATACAACAACACTCCCTTAAAATTGAATTTTAAAAGGCTCATTTTATGACTCATGCCAACAATATTTGTAGGAGGAGAAGACGGAAGATCGAACAATGAGACTCCACAAAACCAACACTCTATAATTTGGATGACACACTTCTTACTAAGGAAGTGACCAACAGTTGGTTAGGAAACATGTAGTGAGAACAAGATGAATATATTTGAATTAGGAGCAATTTGCAAACTTATTTTCTTCATCTCCCCCTTAATTTGAGCAGTTAATCATGCACAACCAAATTTCATTCGTGGAGACCCATTCAATTCAAGTTATCCTTTGACATCGAGATCTGAACTGCATCCCAGATCTATGAAATTCAATGACTTCGATAAACTCAATGAGTTAATTCAGTCATTGTCCATAGGTCAAAAACAATTGCATTTACAATTTAAAAAAAACAAACATTTCAGGCATAATTCTCAGGTTTGCATTTCAAATTGCAAATATCACAAACCTAACAAATTTTCAATATTTTTACATCCTTTGACATAGCATAATTTCATGAAGAAGAGAAAGAAATAATCAGATAAACCTCGTGTCATTTTTAGTCTCTCGATTTACAATCCACAGATGGAGATAGAAAAGAGATAAGCGAAAGGAAATCAAGTGACTCACTCGCTTATTATTTTGAGACGAAGCTTATTGCAACAGTTCTGGTTGTCTGACTTGACAAATCAGATAGAGTCACAGTAGGTGCAAACCCTGGCCAGATCATCGGGAGATGTAGTGAAAAAGTTTCGTCAGAGAAAACTCATCAACATTGTGTAGGTAGACATCTTCATTAGGAAGAATTTACTATGGCAAGAAATTATATAATTTCGGTATTGATTGACCAAAAATTGGAAAAATTTTGTGGATGAAAGAAACTGTGACATTGATTGATCATAAGTTTCATTATTTGCGAATTCTGCCCTGGAGTGTGAATTTTATATCTATGCTTCAATCCCAAATGAAACCTAACGAAATCGCTACTATTTTCAAAGATATGTTAGTTTTGGTCAGCACATCATTATTTTTCTAACGATTTCCCTTTCAATTTGATCATGATACTAATGGTGGAACAGAAAACTACCACCACCTTGAGCGACCACCAGCTGGTAATCGCCTCCCAGAAGAGAGGCGACATTGATTGAACCCTATGACATCAATAATTACCTTGGAATTTGAAAATTATATATGGGTTTGGATTTAAAAAAAAACATACCATTAATATTATTTTCATTTGATTTTATCTGTTCCTTTGATCTTCTTCTATTTGAGCTATGGTGATGGATTATGGAATGGGGGCAGGAAGGGAAGGAGAGGAGGGTGGAGGCTGTAGGAGGGAGCCGGTGGTGGTGGAGATTCTCGAGAGGTTAAGAGTGTAAAGTAGAGGGATGATTAGAATTTTTGTTATAAATATTTTAGTTTAATAAATTTTTTATTTGTAATTTAATTTTAATTATTAAAGTAATAGTTAAAGATAGAATTTTTTTTATGAAATTTAATTAAGTTTGAATTGTATTTTAGACCGACGATTAATTAAAAATTAAGTATTATTTTGATAGAATAATTATGTTAAATTATTTATTTAAAAGGCATAAATATTAATCATATAAATAATATTGAAATATATAACATTGACAAAAACGACTTTTATATTTTAAAATTTTCATAATACATCCTTATATTTTAAAATTCTATTATACATGGATCAATCATTTTACTCTTGAAAAAACGAAACTTAACATTCTAGTAACAATCAAAATTAAAGAAAATATCTTGACTAAAAGACAAATTAATTCAATAATGAATGTGAAAATAGGTACAATTTAATAATTTTTGTGTGGAAGTTTTGTCATATATTATCTTTTGCTATCCTTTTCTTCCATTAAAAATCTCAAGAACGTATAGTACGGGGAGGAAACTTTTGTGACTCATTTTTCTTTCCACTTGCAACAACTATGGTGTAGCGACGGGAGTAAATGACGGATGAAAACTTGGGGAGTTGACAAAACCGATGGGGTATCTATTGTAATGCCATCAACGAGCAGTTGGTGCATTGGTGTCAAGGGCTGCACTTGAAAGGACGGACTAAGGTTCGATTTCCCGCAACTACGTTGGAAGAGCTTTAAAACCTTAATCCCGTGACACGCCTCGAACAAGATTAATTGACCAGTAACCGAACACCTGGGCTTAAACCAAAAAAAAGAAAAATCTATTATAATGCCGTACAATCAAGCGGTACTAACTCTGTACCATCACGATGTGGATGTTACAGCAAACCCATAACATAAACTAAATACATAAATTTAATAGTGAATATTTTTAATTAGTACAATATTTTAGAATTCATTTAAATTAGAAAATAAATGAAGCTTAAGTGATTACTCCCTCCGTTTCGATTTAATTGTCCTTGATAATGACATGTTGTGAGAGTTTTATGTCGTTTTCAGAACAATTAAGACGAAACGAGGGGAGTATAATTTAATATTTATAAGGTTAACATGTTATTTATAATTAGAAATTAATTTACAGTATTTGTGAAATAAAATATTCACCTATCGACTATCGTGATTCATCTCAAAATATATGTATTGCTTAATTTGAATTGGGGTACGTATTAATAGAATTTACTTCTTCTAACCCAGATTATATTTCATTAAATATTTTATTGTTTTAAATTTTTATTTTTATTTTTAAATTTTAATTCAAAAAATTTAAATTTTAAATTAACAGGATATGTATTATTTTTTAAAAATCTATATGATAGTAGATGAGATTACTTGGAACATATTGGAAAAATTATGGACTTGGTAACGCAAAATGGGGAGATTGACTTGTACCTTCTCTAATAAATTGTACTCGACTTCCTACGTGTTTCGTCCAAATCCGTACGTCCTCAAGTTGGATTTTGTTGGATTGAATAATTAATAAAGAAAATTGTGTATTAAAAATACATACATAAGATATTTTGATTGGTAGAATAGATATTTTTCAATTCTTGATCTATCTAATTTTTGGTCAAATATGGTACCAAGCTCCGAATATAGCATCTTAATTTATTAACTTTGGCTGTATTACTATACGTGCCCAAAATAAATGTGATTAAAAGTCAACACATGATATCATCAAAATATTAGGGTGTGTTCTTATGAGCATTTTTTAGGGTGGTTTTTGAGTTTTTTATTTTTCTCTCTCATTGGTCCCACAGTTTTCTATCTATCTCTCTTACTTTTTACTTTAATCATTACAAAAACTCAAAAACTACCCATCCAAACACATCTTACACGTTTGGTGGGGGTTATGAAATTAAGGGGTATAAGTAGTATTATTAATAAGACCATTATTAATGAAGTTATTAATAATAATTAGTACTAATTAATAATAATTTAGTATTTGGTAGCACTATTATTAACACAATTTATTACTAAAATTAGATTTCTGTGTTTTGTTTATACGGGATATAAATAATACCCCCAAGGTATTATTAATAAGGATAAATGGAGATATAAGTGGTTTATCCGGATTTACTAGTATTAATAATAATTTAGCTAAATGACTACCAAACAACTATAAAAAATCACTAATAATACTATACTTCATTATTGAACCCTATCATATGTGTCGTTTTGATTTATTTTTTGAGATAACTGACATGTTCTGAAGAAAAAATGTCGAAAAATTTCATATTTTGATATTTTTAATCAATTAGATTCAACTCTGAACGAAGGTTTTAAAATTTATTTTTTTCGCTGCAAATGTCTAAAACTTACTACTGAATACTGATCGTTACTCTTTCCGCTCAAAATTAAGTGCATGCTTTAACTTGATAAAATTTTAAGGAATCATTTGAATTGAATTGAATTGAATAAAGAAATAAAGTAAGTGATTAAAATTTATTGTTATTTGAACAATTGATTGAACATTTTTCAGTTACAAAAAAATGTTGAATTTTCTACAAATCTCTGACATTTAATTGTCGTACCTCTTCATTATTCAGTGACTTCCTTCCACAAGCTTGATAATTAGTAACCGTCGAAAATAATCTTACCTGCTACAGTGCTACTGCATGAGTATGAGGACGTTTTAGGTAGCACTGAGCAAAAAAAATGTCAACCGAACAAAATTGACGAAACCGAACGAAAAAAAATCGAACAAATGTATTGGTTTTATTTCGGTTTCTAGAACTATAAAAATCGAGATAATATCACTAGTATATATTTAATTTTTTTTACTTAGTTAATTACTTATATACACTTATATTATCAATGCATTTATATTTTATAATATT
>JAOWAN010032308.1:0-18195 GCA_028566635.1 Lobelia cardinalis | reverse complement strand
AGATAGAGAGAGAGATAGAGAGAGAGAGAGAGAGAGAGAGAGAGAGAGAGAGAGAGAGAGACGAAACGTCGGGCATGGAAGACGAAGGAGCAGACGAGAGCTACGCATTGGTTGTAAGCCAAAAAGAACTAAACCTAGTATAGTTTATTTGGGCCGGAAAAAATTAGGCCCTTCAAATATTTGGGGCCCTGTGCCGTTGGGCACCTTACACCTGCCTAAATACGGGCTGCATAGCAAGGGTTGTTATTGCTTGAAAATTTGAAATGGAGGGTTAAGATGCATTTTTGGGTTGTTTTGGAACAATATCAAGCTTAGCAAATGACCAAGATACCCCTTGAGAGAATCTGGAACCTCAATTTTTGCTCAAAAATATGGACAAAGGCAAATGACTCAACCAATAATTAAGTCAGAGGGTGAGCGCAGTTATGGCAGATTATGGGACGTTACGGCATCGAGCTTGCCATTACTCTGGCAATTGCTGAAGCACTTCAAACAATTGAAAAAATCTATGTGACGACATGGAGAGTATGGAAGATTTGAAATTTTTTCGATAAAGATATTTTTGGTATTACTAAAGCGGTAAAGAGAAATTTTGAGACTATATTTAGCAATCCACTTTTCTTTCCAAAAAATTTTCTTTGCACCTACAAAATGTACCATATATAGCATAAATAAGTTGTGACAAGGGTCATATATATGCAACCGTGCCATGCACTTGGATCAACGGGGGTTGGTCCAAGTGGTAAGCGGCTTGGATTCGCTTAAGGGAGGTCTCGAGTTCGAGTATGCAGAAAATCCCCGCTTGGAGACTCACCCGTCAATGCTAGGTGCGCGATCCGGGTCGGACTGGATTAGTAAGGACATAGTCCTTGATACCAGTGAGCAACAAAAAAAAATAATGTTACATTTTAGGCATTGATTAAGTATAAAAGAGAGTCCGAAAATGAGGTGTATACGGGAGGACATGTAATTTTTCTTTGAGCTTGCTATATAACATTTTTTTTTAATCTCAGAGGGAAAATATTTTAAAATCCCGACTAAAACATTCATATAAAAGATCTCAAAATTTTCTTTCTCTATTGAAAATTACTAAACTTTTAATATCAGAAAGATATCAAAACCAGTAGCCTTAGATGCTTTATTTCAAAATTCTTTTCACATAAGCATAATTGACACGGAAAAATAAATGATCCGTTTGAGTGAATGGTTTTAAGAATTTTTTATACTTAATTGTATTTATTTTGTGAGGTTTTTAATTTTATATTATTTTACCAATTTTGCCCTCTAAAATTTGTAATATTATATTTTAGAGATAGAGAGTGATTAATTGTTGTGATTTGCTGTTTTATCGAATATAAAGATGGATATAGAGATATTAAAAAAGTGTAGGTGGAGAGAAAAATCTAAGGGAGCCTTTGTGTGTGTGTGTGTGTGTGTATTTTTTTTAAAATAATATTTCTTTTCTTATTGAAGAGTTTTTAGAGCATGATCGGATAAATGTTAATTTCTCACTCACGAGGAATCTTGCTTTTATTATGTATATGATATGATATGGTTTTTGATTTTCAAGCATTCTATAATTTTTTATTTCTCTTTCGATAAATATTACAAAATATCATATTATAGTAAAGAATATCAAACCATGTAGAATTTCCGAACCCTAATTGATATACAAAAGATAGATTTTGTCACCCGTTACGGTGTTGATATTATCCATCTCACACCCCAAACTCAAAAGCAGATTGATGCCGTGTTGCAAAAATTCTGACAATTTTGATCGGCTTTGCTTCTAGTTCATAACATAAAAATAAATCAAAAATCGGATTCAAGAGCCGATCGTATCTTCCTCTTTCAGTTTAAATTTGAACATATAGGACCGCAATCTATATTTCGCATAGGGATCAAAAGAAGTGAAGCCTTGCAACTTTGAGACCAAATAAATAAAGATGCAATCCATGATCATATCAAATCATTCATTTATATTTTATAGTAATCTCACTAGCTAGGCTTGATGAAAGCCTCATTATACAAAGCACATACATGCCCCTTTAGATTTTTTATTTATTTTTATTCTCATATTTTTATTTAAAAACAAACAAAATATTTTTTATTTCCCCTTGTAACGGGGAAAACTCGAAAAATAAATAGGAATAGTAAAATTGTATCTCCAACCCCAAATAGTGACCCTTATTCGCGTTTTGTTCATAAAATGGCACAGAAACATTGCAGATCCTCTACGCCGCCATGAAAGGTACGATTGTACACATGAAGGCCTCGTATCCAAACGTCACTGAGCCACAAAGGGTGGTGTCGCTCTCCCTGAACCTATCAGATAATCCCTACAGCAATATTAACGTGATATTGTTAGACATATAATGACTATTAGAGTCACATTAATGAATCTATGAATATCTAATTAATCCGTAACAAGCAATTGTGAGTTGCATTAGGATTAGGGTCTTACCTTGATAGTCACGCAACACCTGAAATATGAATCACAAAATAGAAACTATCAGAAACCATTAACTATATGAAATATATAAATTTAGAGCGGTTGGTATACCGAGAGGTTAGGCGCTCCTACTAAGGAGTGTCACCTCCCTTAAAAAATGAACATATGATTTTGAGTTATGAATATGATTAATTATAATGTCATGTTCATAATTCATGATCTTCATGTTTACTGGGTGGGGCGCTTAGATACTCGATATAATTTTCAGATTTAGAGTTCAAGTGAACGTACTCTATAAAATAGTCGTAGTGGATAGCCTTCGAATTCCCTGAACCTTTCCCATACTTGGAGACTAGCTTCTGCAAAACTGGAGGCGATACAGCATAACCGAAGCTCATGAGGGCATCTCCTAGTTCTGAGGCATCAATTGTACCGCTACGATCGCGATCATATTTCTCAAATGTTGCCTTTCATCATCAAATTCAAACACCAAATGAGTAAGAAATCTTCATTCTTTAGCCATTATCCCAAGCATGGCAATCAAACTGGTACAAAAAATTGATTTACTTAAGAAAATTTACCTTCCAACCCACAAGATTACTGAACATTTGAACAAATTCAATCGGACCTGATTTCAATAAACCAAAAGTCAATACGAATCCAAGAACAAATAAAAGTTAATGCCCTTTAGTTAAACCTTACCGATCTTATTGGCATGGGAATTTGTATGGATGTAGATAAGCAAGCAAATGGTGCGACGGTTAAAGCTGTGGCCGTACACAGTCAAACTCTTTTGTAGCTGTTTGTCGTCAACGAAGCCCGTTCCATGATTGTCAGCCAACTGGAAACATGCCACTGCATTAGCATCGGTGTCGGGTGGGAAAACAGCTGGTGATGGGACAACAGCAGTAAACGGGCTCGAAGATTGTGCGCCCGTAGGATATGGGTATGCAGCATGAGGGGAACCTGATGATGGTGGTGGGATCTTACATGATAGATTGCTCATGACGTTGACATCATGTTCAATATGTGATGATGATTGTGATTTAGCCGGTGGTGCTCCATATGGATATTGGGATTGCGGTGGTGGTGGGCAGGGTGATTTAGTTTGTGGATGGGAGGAGGAAGCTGGATTTGGTGGGGCATGTTCAGGTAAGCAAGCTGCGACCAAGAACGGGATGATGGTGGACAAGAAGTTCTCGAACTCGAAACATGCAGTTCCACAACGTGTGGTATCCTTCTCCTTAAACCTGTCTGATAGTCCCTGCAAGTATATGGAATTTCTCTAATTATAAACATTAACATAACTATACACTGATACCCTAATTTATCGCATACTCCCTCCGTTCCATTTTAAACGTCATGTTTAATGAAAAAGCATTCACAACGTTCCATGAAATAGGGTACTTAAAATGAAACGGAGGGTATATAACTAGTAAGACGAAGAATTTTGCTCCCCTAAAATCGTACCTTAACGATCAAGCAACACCTGAATTTAAGAAAGAAAATATAAAATCATTAGTTATGATTTGAAAATAAAAATTTGTGAGCGAATTTTGCAAATGAATTGAGGGTATGAAAATGAAAATGAGGTGCAAATAGAAGTCTAACTTACTCGACAAAATAGTCGTACGCAATAGCCCCCTCACCTAAACCAAACTTTAAGACCAACTTCTCTAAGACCATAGGTGTCAAAGAATAACCAAAGCTCATAATTGCACTTCCCAATTCCGAAGCATCTATCTTGCCACTACGATCACGATCATATTTTTCGAAGGTTGCCTTTAAATAGTGAAAAATAACAAACGCATAAGCAACATGTCAATTCAAGATATAGCTTATAGGCCTAATTAATTTCAGGCATTATCCTTTAAAGAAGCTTAATTACCTTCCAATTAATGAGACTATTGTACAGCTGAACAAATTCCGTTGGACCTAATTTCAAGTATAACCAAACAAAGTCTTAGCCAAATTTTTAATTATGGACCACACTAGACAAAACAGAGCCTTAGTTAGAAAACTCTACCATACAAAGGTTAGCAATATTTTTGAACATTCAAACACAAAAGACAAGGAAAAAACCATTAAAACTTGGTCCCTTAGTCTCTTATGAGTGTCAAATTTTGTTCATGGTCCAGAACCAAATTTGACATTTATCTTGCGATCGGAGAAATTTCACATTGGCGTATTAATAGCCCTAGTGAATCTAACACGTTAATATTTCCATGGTCGCACAAATATAACAACATATAACTTTGGCACACAAAATGTTCACAAGAATTTTCATGTTCCTGAAAGCATAATATATTCATGTTAAGAATTAAACACGAAAAAAAGTCTTATTAAACAGAAGTCAGATGAGAGAGAAGAGTTATACCGATCTTATTGATGTAGGCACTGGTGTGAATGTAGATAAGCAAAATGGTGGTACGGCGACTAAAGCTATAATGGTATAAAGATAATATCTTTTGAAGTTCCTTATCATCAACAAACCCAGCCCCAGTAAGGTCAGCTAACTGAAACCATTTCACCGCATTGAGATCCGTGCCGGGCGGAAACACCACCGATGATTCTATAACAGCTGTGAATGACGATGACGAACTTGCCGGAGCTTTTGCCGAAGAGGTTTCAGTTGGCAAGCACGCCCCAGATATGAGTGGTATAATGGTGGACAAGAATGACTCGTACTCAAACGTTACGGACCCACGTAGCATTGTGTCCTTCTCCCTAAACCTGTCGGACAGTCCCTACAATAATATTTGATGAATATAAGATTAAAAACTAAACAACTATTTATACACACATTCACCCATACAATATTTATAGCTAGATATATAATTTGTAAGAGGTAGTAGCGTAATGTTTAAAGGACGTTGTACCTTAAGAGTCAAGCAACACCTGCAAATAGGATACAAAAAGAAACAATTAACCATAAGCACAAACATTTTGTCCAACATATGTGGAAAATTTTTAAGAGTTTGAAAATAGGAATGCATGTAAGCCAAGATGATCGATCATACTCGATAAAATAGTCGTACTCAATGCCCTTGTCGACATTTGTTTCACCTTCGCCAAACTTTGACATCAACCTCTGCAAGACTGCAGGAGTCACAGCATATCCAAAGCTCATCAATGCATCTCCCAATTCTGAAGCCTCAATTGTTCCACTACGATCGCGATCATATTTTTCAAAAGTTGCCTTCCAATGGACAAGACTATTGTACAATTGAACAAATTCCACCGAACCTAATATTACATATGAATTTAACTAAAGAATTAGTACATATATCCAACCATAACATTTATATCAACATTCAAGGACGATGGCAAAGAAGTTTTCTTTTTACCGATCTTATTTTCATATGAATTCGTGTGGATGTATATGAGCAAACGAATGGTGCGAAGGTTGAAGGTGTAGTGATACAGAGACAAACTCTTTTGAAGCTCCTTATCGTCGATAAAGCCAGTCCTATCATGGTCAGCCGAATGAAAACATGCCACTGCATTGGGATCGGTACCAGGTGGGAATACAACCGGCTCTGGGAGAACAGCGGTGAATGGACTAGGATTAGTTTGGTACGATGAGCCACCACCGCTGTTGTTTTCATCTTTGCGTAGGGAAACATCATCGGACAAGCAAGCTGCAACCATGAAAGGTAGGATGGTGCACATAAATGATTCGTATTCGAAATTCACTTCTCCACGAAGCATCGTATCCTTCTCCCTATACCTATCAGATAGTCCCTACAAGAGTAGTACTGATTTTCGTTATGTCGAAGTTATGAGATTTGGCAAAATATATAATGTTTCAAAGCTCAATATGCTCACCTTAATGGTCAAACAACACCTGAAATTTAAAAACAAAAAAAGTTGGTTACGATAATATGCACTTGAAAGCAAATTAACACATTTAACAGGCGACTGCGCAGGATTGAGAAGGAAATGAAGTTACAGTATGACATACTCGATGAAATTGTCATACTCAATGCCCTTCACGTTCGCTTCCACTTTACCAAACTTGGAAACCACATTCTCTAAAACTCGAGGCGTTACAGCATATCCGAAGCTCATGAGTGCATCTCCCAATTCTGAGGCATCAATTGTGCCACTACGATCTCGATCATATTTCTCGAAAGTTGCCTTCCAATGAACGAGACTATTATACATTTCAACGAACTCAGTTGGACCTATTATATATCGCATGGATTTAAACAAAAAAGTCGTGAATACATATCCATGATCAAAAGCATATACGAGGAAATTAGATAAGTGATCAGAAAACTTTACCAATCTTATTTGCATAAGAATTTGTGTGGACGTAAATAAGCAAACGAATGGTGCGACGATTGAAGCTATGGTGATACAAAGACAAAGCCTTTTGTAGTTCTTTATCATCGACAAGCCCGGTACCATCAATGTCAGCCACTTGGAAACACGCCACTGCATTCGGATCCGTGTTTGGTGGGAAGACAACGTGTGATTTAGTTGCTTCGGGCGAGGGATCGGGCAAGCAAGCTGCGGCCATGTAAGGTATGATGTTACACATGAAGGTTTCATACTCAAAATTTACAGAGCCACGCAGTGTAGTATCCTTCTCCCTATACATATCAGATAGTGCCTACAAAAGTGCCGAATTGATATTCGATTACCAAAAACGCTAAATATAAAAAATAAATATATATTCACAGTAAAATCAACAGAATGAATTGAAGACGAGTACCTTAAGAGTTAAGCAGCACCTACAATGGAAAAATTCAACAAAAAATGGAAAAATATTTTAAAAAATTGTTCTACAATATATAAAAACAGTAACATTTTTTCAGAGTAAGAAAAAGAGAAATTAAAGTTTAGAATAGTCAACGTACTCGATGAAATAGTCGTACTCAATACCCTTGGCCTTTCCTTGAACTTTTTTACCAAACTTGGAGACGAGCTTCTCCAAAACCAAAGGCGTCACAGCGTATCCAAAGCTCATAAGTGCATCACTTAATTCCGATACCTCGATTGTCCCACTACGGTCATGATCATACCTCTCGAATGTGGCCTTTCAATAATGAAAAACCACCAACCATACATATAAGCAAAATTATATGAGACGTGCTAAATCAAGCGTAAAATTCAACCACAATATCAATCGCACGCTTTACCAATTTATACTTTCGTGATAAGATATAAGTTCGTAAAACGTGCGATTTGCAGTTGATTCGAGCGGTATATAAAACATTTTTTTTTAATTATTTTTTTTCAATAGATACCCACAACCCTCCTTGAGCAATTAAAATGAAAAGTAGAATTAATGAAAGCTAAAACATTCTCATTTAAATAAATAAAAGTACCTTCCAATGCACGAGACTGTTGTACAAATGAACAAATTCCGTTGCACCTGAGTTCATGAAAAATGCAGCAAAAAATAAAAAATAAAAAAAATAACCATAAAAAAGAGTTATAATAGATTATTTCCGGAGACAGAAAACTCTACCGATTTTATTGTCGTAGGAATTAGTGTGGATGTATATGAGCAAACGAATAACACGGCGGCTAAAGCGGTGGTGATACTGGGATAAACCCCTTTGCAGTTCCTTGTCGTCAACAGACCCAGTCCCATCTCGATCAGCCAACTGAAAGCATGCCACTGCATTGGGATCGGTGCCCGGAGGGAATACCGCCGGAGATGGGACTACGGCGGTGAACGGGCTCGCTTGGGGTGAGGCGGGAGGAGGAGGGTAGACTGGGTGGCTTGGAGGAGGCGGGTAGATTGACTGGTTGGGTGGGTAAGTTGCCATTTTTTTTTTCCCTCCAATACAGACTAGTTATGGATGGTATCTCAGTGTGGGGGGGTGGGAGAAAGAAAGGGAGAGATGGAGACAGGTATTTGGCACGGAGATGTTTCTCAAACGGGTTTATATACAAGTTTGTATTGGAAACTTTGGGTGGAATATTTACGGAAATCACTTAAAATTACGTATAACCCTTTACAACCATTTGCATTTCCAGTTCCGATAAAACTTTCTTGGTGGAGTGTTCTTGATCAGGTTTATTAGAATCTAACACTAGCAAAATGTTTTAGAAAGTTACCTTCCGTCTATAAAAGAGTTCATATCAATTTTTTTTTTTTTTGGGTTATTCTCGTTTTAGATCTTAATATTTTTGTGAGCTCGTAAACGGGTCCACGGTTCCAGAATTTCGATATTAGTTTCTAATATTTCATTTTTGTTGCAAAAAAAAAATTGTTTTTGGCATAATGTGTTAAGTCCTAAGGGAAATGATAAAGTCGAGGGTTTAATATGCAATAATTCTAAAAGTTGAGATCTATTATATGAACAACTTTCAAATATATTTAACAGATTCTGCCAAAAATGTTCTTTTTTACAACACAAACGAAACGTAATATGCAATTTCCAAAATTGAAGGGCTAATTTTACAAGCTCACGAAAACATTAAGACCTACATAAAATTAATCGTTATTTTTTATGACAAATTTCACTTTAGGGTCTATGATTGCTCGAGTTCACAATTTAGACTTTCAATTCTTAATATTTTTAATTTTGGGTCCATTGTTGCAAATTTGCAACAATTTGGCATCTAGGCTAACTCCTGTTAGCTTTTTCTAATTAGTTGAACTCTATTTCATAAGGTTAACGGAGTATGAGATCTTTTGTAAGTCATACAATCTGAAAGGTTAAATTTTAATTTTGATATTACAACAACTACAACTAAGACTTTATCCCAAACTAGTTGGGATCGGCTAAAAATAAATACATAAATATATACAAAACTTGTTAATCAATTTCAATACTTAGATTCCAATATAAATTAATATTATTTAAATAAAAAATAAAAACTTACTTGTTAAAATACAAAATTTAGCGAATTTTCATATTTCAGTATGTTGCATATTTAGCATAATAATTATAACTTATAAATTAAGAATTAAGAATTATTTTTAAAAATAAAACAAAATGCTACTGTTTATGTATCTTTGGTTAAGATCAAAATGTTTTAAATCTCTGAACTTGTTCATGCAAGTGAAGTGAAGATACATGTAGACATCAAAAGATCAAACTTCTTATATTTTTTATTTTTTTTTTAAAGATTATATATATATATATATGTGTGTGTGTGTGTGTGTGTGTGTGTGAAGACAGCTATAGACATCATCAGTTGTGTGCCTCCACCAAAATGTTTATCTTCATATGCTTTATGCTCTAATAATTAACCTTTATCTCTATGCAGAAATGTAGCGGATTAGATTACATGAGAGCATTTGTCACTCAGAGATAAAAAAAAAATACAAACAATTTTTACATTCTCAACTTTTCTTATGTAAAAATTATTGTAAAAAAATAGCAATCGGGTCTTTTGAAAAACAGTCAGTTATGAACTTATGATAATGTACTTGGATGCATGATGTTTCTTCAAAGAAAAGAGTTCTTGAATAATGCAGAGGGTTAGCTGTTGGCAACCAACAGCTAATTGTTGTGAAAAATTATATGAATGGTCAGATCAGGAGTGTAATATGGTGTGATAAGGTGTAATATGGTAATGTTCATGATATGAGATGAAGTTAGAAGAGTAAATATGAGATTTATATTAAAATATCTTTTTTGCCCTTGGATGTGAAAGGTTGATTGTAATTTATAATATTTAAATGTGATGTGAAAGGTTTGAATGTGAGGAGAGAATTAATAAATGAGGAGAGAGAATGTGATGTGAAAGGTTTGAATTGATTTATGTGAGTGTATAGATATAGGGGTAGTAGATGGAAAGTGGGTAATGTTTGAAATGTGATATTGAATGAAATGAGTTGAAATATTGTATTTGTGATCGAATTTGACCATATTACCATGTGTTGTAAAACTGGACTCGTCGTCCAGAAGGTTTGACATTTGAACGAATTCACTTGTGAATAATTTGGGAGACAAATTTCTCTTGGTTACACCAAAATCAAGTGATGGTTAACAGAAGGGTGGGTAACTCTCTTTCATTCTGATCAGTTATTTACATTAATAGTTTTTTTTTTTTTTTTTTTGGCATTGTTTAGATGAAATGGGTCATGGAAAATGGAAATTTTGTCCCGGCCTATCTTATTATGAAGAAAAATAAATGAATATGGGACAAAAAAGAAAATGTTTTCGTACCCCCGATGAGGACGGACCGGAATGAAAATATCATGTCTAAAAGAATAATTATATATGCTAATTTGTTATAATTTTCAAGAAGAAAAAACCAATGATGATTGCTTTTTTAACATTCTTAAGAAAATCAAGATAAATCACACAAGGCACAAATGCAAAATTAAAAGAATTATAAAGGAAGGCAATGAATTTTTTTTTTTTTTTTTTTATAATTATATCGTACAATCATGGCAACGTGATCAACGGAGAATTCAAAAAATGAAATATATCTCGACGGAGATCGATGGGAATGACGACCCTTATCCTGTGGCATTGCTGGTTTTTGCTGTAAAAGAATCATTTTAAGATGAATGATGGGTGATTCAATAAATTTCAAAAATGATGCATGTATAATTTCGTTAAAATCACAAGGAAAAAAAGAAACAATTTAGAAATGTAATATAAATGGAACATAATGAAAAGGTTCAACCCTCATAATTTGATTTTTACTTATTTCAATTTATTTGCATTCCTCTTACGTGTACCCATCATTTTATATCCGACTTTCAGAAATTCAACAGCTTTCATAACGGTTGCTTCGTTAATTAACTAAAATCACAAGGAAATTAAAATTAAAAATTTTCTTTAAAAAAGAACTAAATGTTGAACTTCAATGTTAGGAGTTCCCACTTCCCGTGTCCTCAAAAATGATGGAGGGGGCAAATTGCAGAATGTGCGTTAACTGATCGGGGACTAACTTAGGGTTTAAGTTATGCACGAGGAAGATCACTTCTATATATTTATATATATATATATATATATATATAAATAAGTAGTCGCTCAAATGATAATCAAAATATTATAGGAACCGTAATAAATAATCTCGATCGTTGAATTTCCGAACTGAGTACAATTTTTTTGCTACTCACGAGCACAATAAAAATTTTCGGTACGATGAATTTGTGAACACGGTAATTTTTTTTTTTTTTTTTTGCTATTGTGCCGACTGCCGACGGTTTCTACTATATTTAAACTTCTATTGGAGCATGCCCCTATATATATATAATCTCCATTAGGTTTAATAATCTTAACAAACCATCCATTCATAATTTGTCAATGTGAAAAATGATTATTCATAAATGAGTTATGATAGTCGTTTTAGGGAACCAAGGGGTGGCTCAGTGGAAGAGCCGTACTTTACAATATGTAAGGTCTCAGGTTCGATCCCTTCCCGTGGCTCCTTGGGACTTGAAAAAAAAAAAAATGATAGTCATTTTAAGAAATCTTGTGGCTATTATTAATTTGAAACGAAATTATTCTTTTCTTTATTGACAATGAAAAAAATTTATTTATACTAGAAAAAGATGCATGTGTCCAAGGTATATGCCCCAGGTCCTTGCTAGGGTGTACACAAGCCAAGCTAGCTCGTGAGTTCGATTCGTTTAAATTCGTCTCGATTCGACGCAGAGTATTTCCATGAGCCAAGCCAAATACCATTTTCAGGCTCGTCATATTTTGCGAGTCCGATTCGACTCGACTCGCAAAGCTCGTGAGTCGATTCGTGCTCGACTCGTGAAGGCTCGACCTTTTTCGCCATTAACATTTTAATTTTGTAAAAAATATTGTAATTTGTAACTCTACTCATTTTAACTAGTTTAATCCAAATTAACACTAAAATCACAATCACTAAATAGGACATTTGTTCATAATAATTGCCGAAAAGAAACAAAATACACCAAATCTAGCTTTGTACCCACAATATCATCCGACCAATAAAAGCACTCCCACCGGCGATTGAGAAGAGATGAGGACTTACCGAAGTCGATCGACACGAAAGCAGAAGAGTCAACGCTGCTTAATGAGAGGACTGTCTACGTAGAGAGAGAAGTGAGGAGATTGAAAGCTATAAGGGAGGAAACAGGAAAAAGAAAGAATAAAGGAGGAGGAAGAAATAGACTTACCGAGAAACCGGCCGGATGCTACTATGAACAGAGCCGGAGAGAGGTAGAATTTTGAGGTAGTGTGAATTGGAAAGGAGTTGAACTCTTTATGGTTTGTTTGACTTTTGCTTAGTTATTTTTATTTTTATTTCTTTTTCTCTAGTACTCCCTCCATTCCAAATTAGTTGAACTCTTGGAAAGAATTTTTTTTTTCAAAATAGTTGATGTCTTACACATTTTTTTTGCATTTTTCCTAAATTACCCTTTTATCTCATTTATATCTCTTTAAATGAGAGAAGAATTTGAAAAGACATCGATCATATGTAAAATGGGAATAAAATTAGAAATTAAAAGATATTTAATGCATTCCTTGGTTAGTATAATTTAACTTTAAACATCAACTATTTTGAAATGGAGGGAGTACCATGCATGTAACTATAGAGTCCCAAATTCCCAATAAATTAACGTGGAATTTGAGGAGATTGAGCCAAATTAAATTTGACCACCGAAAATTAATCTATTTTAAAGCTTAACTTCCTTAATTTCATAGGTTTTTTCCTTTCTTCCTTTAAACTTTTGAATCATATTATATATTAAGCATCTACTATATATAGTATGAATTATTAAATAAAATAATAAATACAATATAATCTATAAGCAAACTATATAATAATATGAATGCTTTCACATTGATATTTTGTTTATTAAAAATATTATTTGGCTTATGTTATATAGTAAAAAATATAAATATAAATACTATATGCAATATTAATATATTATATGTTCAATATGAATCAATTATTGATAATTAATTTCTTGATTTGAATTGTAATAATACTTTTTCATAGTCAATTAAGTTTGACTTTATATTTCATATTATCATAAATTCATATGTCTTAACGATTTAATTAATTATGTATTTATCATTTTATAAGTCATCATGCATACAGATTCATAATTATTAACTTATTTTCTTTTCAAAAATCTCACCAAAGTTACATTTTGACTTAATTTCATATCATTGTAAGTATTATCGAATTGACTAATTATTTATTTATCATTTTCTAAGTAATTATGCTTATTACTTTATAATTACTAACTTATTTTATTCTTTGAAAGCTAAAATCAAAGTTATACTTTGATTTATCGTGTTGTAATTATTGGTAATTAATTTCTTAATATGAATTATTAATATATTAATGCTTTGTTCTTAATTTTTAGTCAAGTTTAATTTTATATTAATATCATATATTCATATCATTACATGTCTTAATAATTTAACTAATTACTTATTTATCATTTTATAAGTAATTATGCTTATAAATTTATAATTACTTACTTAATATATTTTTTGAAAGCTCAAATCAAAGTTATATTTTGATTTGTCATGTTGTAATTGCTGATATTTAATTTCTTGATATGAATTATAATAATGCTTTGTTCTTAGTGATTATAGACTTCTAGTCAAATTTGATTTAATATATATTAATATCATGTATTCATATCATCATATATATGTCTTAATGATTTAACAAAATATATATTTATCATTTGGTAAGTAATTATGTTTGTGAATTTATAATTACTAACTTTAATTTTTTATTTTTTTTAAAAGCGCAAATCAAAGTTATATTTTGATTTCTCATGTCTTAACAACTTAATATTTTAAAATATTTAACTACTTATTTTTGTATTTTATGAGTAATTATGCTTAAGTAATTACTCACTTAATTTCTTTTTTTAAAAGCCCATATTTTGTAAGTACTTAATTGTTATAATGATTTAATTATTAATTTTTTATTTTGTAAGTAACTAGATATGCTTATTAATTGATAATTACTGACTTATTTTCTTTATTTTTCGAAAGCTCATATTTTAATTTATCATGTTGTAATTATTTCTAATTAATTTTTTCATGAGTTATAATAATTTCATAATACTTTGTGGTGTTGTTCATACAGTTTAGTCACAAATTGTCATATGACCCACATCAATTTAAATATTTGGATTGATAATTGTTATTTAGTCAAGTTTGGTTACAAATTATAGACTAATAGTATATTCTATAATTCATTTATTATTTATTATATTTTAATTAATCATTCACTTATTTATTAGTTTATAACTAAACATTCTCATTCAATGATTTTTGTGATTTTGTTTTTGTTTGAATATCAAATCAAGTGAAATTTAAACCAAGTCAATATTTGGATAAGTCATTTATTACAAAGTTATTTAATGTAACTGTGTAATATGTTTATATTTATTTATTTTATATAAAATTAGATTACTGTAGTTTGTAAATTATTATTTTTTTCATGTTTAAAATGAATAAACTTCAAATTAATTGTTTTTTAAAATTCATAACTAAATTTTTTTTGTTGACAAATTTTAAAAAATGCATAAAAATTTATGTATTTAAGAAAAATTATAGAGGATCATAGAATGAAAAATAATGAAATTATAAATTGAATAAAGATTCAAAGACCAAAATTTTTATTTTTATTTTCATAATTACTTTTTAACATAAGTGCATGTTAGTTATTATGCAAAAATGAGTTGAAAATGCTAGAAACAAGGTTCGATCCTTTGACCTTTTGATTAAAAATTACACACTCTATCCTGTGGAGCTACTACATCAATTAAATTATTTTAAGAATATATATTTATTTAACTAAAATAGTATTAGAAACATCCCTTAAAAGATGTCATATTTGTTAGAATTATGTCAAAATATTTTAAATTACATCCGTTTGGTAGAAAATCAGCCATATGTCAAAATTGGGATATCGACAAACAATAGATGGCAAAAAAGAATAATTTTTTTATCTAAGCGTGCATCCCCCAATCACCCTTATCAATTTTGATGCTTTTCTTTTAAGTGTCACTTCCACTAGTGTATCACTACTTTTCCGCCCATGATTCACAACATCTAGATAATTTGTCAACAATTTTAGTCAACACCCGTTTGCTGACGTGGCTTTAAAATTGGATTTAAGTCCATCAAAGTGGAACAAGGATTTATGATGAGGGATTGTGTCTTACATAAGCTTATGTTAATTGCTAACATTAACATAATTAATAATTTTTACAATTAAAAACTCGTCAAGATTTGTTAAAAGTTCGTCAAGAACCGCTAAAAAAGTCCGTTAAGAATCATTAAGGTTTATAAAATTCATGGCTCGAAAAGGTAACAGCAACTTACTTAACAGCACCATATCCAACTGCTTCAGCAGATTCCTCGAGCTCCTCCCCAGTCCACTCCTCAGCCTTACCTAATCAAGAAGTATGCATCAGTTAGAATTGAAGGCGGTCTTTTACTCTAATCCATCATGGGTGAAAATTAGAAAACTCCCCTCACACTTCAAGGATAGAAACTGGAGGACAAAAAGACACAAAGCAGAAATTAAACATCTTTTCAAGTAAAAGAACAAACAAATAAATGGCGGCATTGTCTTACTCGTTCCACGAGAGCAGCTTTACAACGAGTATCCGCTTCATCAGGTAAATCAACTATCTGAACCACTTCGGTACTACGGGTTCGAAATCTATTCCCATCTTCGCCAAGAACAAGTCCAAAGCCAACACGACTAACTTTGGGGTGCTTGCTGTCGTCAGCTGGAAACAAGCCTGCTCGTTTGGCAGCCTAAAGCATAAGAGGCAGGCAGTAAGCAGTCAAATAGCAGTGCCATTAATTGTTTCTACATTAACATCATTTAGGTTATTTCTATTGTTTCCATCGCAAAAGAGCACCCCGTCACAGCTATGAATGATACTTACCGAGAAAACCATTTCAAAATGCTCGCGCTGGCCAACATCAGTTAACATACATTATCCACTCAGCCTTCTATCCACTAAGTCTATACTGTTAAGAATGTTATCAAGAGACTGATATTGTATTTCTTGGTATTTTACAATGGTTACATCTTGCTACTTAAATAGACTATGGACTGAGTAATCTACGGAAAGGATAAGATTGTGTAGATTGTGTACTGGTCAACATTTGTGTGTGATTGTGTGCTGGTTTGTGTGCTAGTGTGTGCTAGTCAATATCTGCTTGAGATTATTTTTGACTTTGTGGAATTGGTTATTCTAACACTCCCCCTCAAGTTGAGTAGTGGGGTCTTCAATACCCAACTTGCATAATGCGGAGTTGAACGTCCGTCCAATTATAGCCTTTGTGAGGATATCTGCCAACTGATCTTCTGATCGTACAAACGGAAGCAGTATAGTTCCATCTTCAATCTTTTCTTTGATAAAGTGTCGATCTACCTCCACGTGCTTCGTCCTGTCATGTTGGACTGGATTTTCAGATATACTGATGGCTGCCTTATTGTCACATTTCAACGGAGTTGGCACTTGCAACGGAAAACCAATTTCTGCCATTAATTTTCTGATCCACAAGATCTCTGTAATCCCCTTAGTGATTCCCCTAAATTTCGCTTCCGCACTTGATAGTGCTACCACCTTCTGTTTTTTACTCCTCCAGGTCACCAGATTTCCACCAACCAGAGTAAAGTATCCTGAGGTAGATCTTCTAACATTTGGGTTTCCGACCCAATCTGCATCAGTATAAACTTCAACATTTAAATGGCCATTCTTCTTGAATATAATTCCTCTTCCTGGCGTTCCTTTCAGATACCGAACTATCCTCATGACGGCTTCCATGTGCTTTGCCTGCGGTTGATGCATGAATTGACTCACTACTTCAACCGCATATGCTATGTCCGGTCTAATGTGAGCTAGATAGATCAGTTTCCCCACCAACCTTTGGTATTGCTCATGATCAGCCATTTTTGCGCCTTCCATCATGCGAAGTTTGTTGTTTAGAATCATGGGGGTATCACTTGGTTTACAGTCCATCATTCCGATTTCTGCTAGTAAATCCAAGATGTACTTTCTTTGGGAGATGAAAATTCCCTTGTTTGATCGGAGAACTTCAATCCCTAGGAAGTACTTTAGTCCCCCCAAATCCTTCATTTCAAACTCCTTAAACAAGTTCTTCCGAAGCTCTGAAATCTCTCCTTCGTCATCTCCTGTTATGATCATGTCATCCATGTAAATAGTAAGACATGTCACCAACCTTCCTTGTCTCTTGAAGAATAATGTGTGATCTGCATTACTTTGTTTGTATCCATTCTGCTTCATAACTGCTGTGAATCTTCCGAACCATGCTCGTGGAGATTGCTTGAGTCCATATAAGGCTTTCTTGAGTCTGCATACCTCGCCCCTCTTGAATCCCTTTGAGAATCCTGGTGGAGCCTCCATATATACTTCTTCCTTTAAGTCACCGTGAAGGAATGCATTCTTGACATCGAACTGGAGTAGTGGCCAATCTCTGTTTGCGGCTATGGAGAACAGCACTCGGATCGTAACTATCTTTGCTACCGGAGAAAAAGTCTCCGAGTAGTCAATCCCATATGTTTGTGTGTACCCCTTTGCTACGAGCCGAGCTTTGTACCGTTCTGTTGTTCCAACTGCATTGTACTTGATCGAAAAAACCCATCTACATCCAACAGCTCTTTTCTCCGGAGGAAGATCACACTTTTCCCATGTTCCATTCTTTTCCAGTGCCTCTATTTCATCCATCATAGCTTTTCGCCATTCTTTCTTGATGAGAGAACCCTTAATCGATGAACGATCAAGAACCCTTTCTCCAACGGAAACGTAGGAACGTTGAAAGGTAAGG